>JBBCBC010000024.1:3547768-3790014 GCA_037126765.1 Stenogyne calaminthoides | reverse complement strand
GGTTTCTCAGTGTTTGGTTTTTATCAAAAAAGGAAATTGGGGAAATTTATAGTTTTGATAAAAAGTTCAAAAACACATGTAATAGAGACAGTCGGACACATTGGTATTGATGTTTATATTCGGATTTATAGAATACCGGTTGATAAAGATGTATAGAACAGCCCGATGTAATAGATAGAGTCACGTATTGAGGGAACCTCAATATGTATGGAAGTCGAATCTGAAGATATGAAGAACAAGCGATATCAAGCAGGTAGAATGCAAGAAGAAGCGGAAGATCGGATCGTCGTCTAGTCAAATATCTAAATTTGAAAGTCATAAAGCTCAAACTCGGAATCACGTGAAGATCGGATGACTTCCGGAAGATAAGACGGAAGACCTACATCGGTTAGCCCCGCTAGTTGAAGCTAAGTCAACGGCATCGAGAAATCCATCGGGTGAATCGTCGGCCTTGATTGATCGGATCAGCTCACCGGTGGCGATGTTTCACCTGGTCATCGTCGATGATCTGAACAAGAAGAATGTCGACCTTAGTTGGAAGAACAACAACTTTGAAAAAAAGTCGTCATTAACGATAAGGACAAGACCGTATGATTAACCCGGCAATTAAGGGATTTGGTGTTGCTCTCTCTACGGTATAAAATACAAATTCACGCCGGCGTGCCGTTTAAAACACGTCACATCAATCCTGCCAAGTCTGCCAAATATAGCTGAAATTGAATTGCTCTCCAACGGCTCTTTGATTTCAAGGTCTATAAATATGGGATCACACTTGAGTGAAGACATGGAAACCTGAAAACGATCAAGAAGCTCAAGCAATTATCGATTTCCATACGAAGAACACGAACTTGAAGTTAATTTTTATAGTGTTCATCCCATAAGTTCTTAGCATAGAAATCTTTTCATCTAGGCGATAAAGCTATCTTAAACACTAGAAAAGATGTCATAGTTGGAACCAAAACAATCTTATCCAAACCCAAAGTTAGGTTAAGTTGTTTAGCAAGATTCCGGACTAGGGTTTCTAGTTACGATTTTGCGGGTTCTATTGAGTGAGAACTCCTTAAATATCTGTCGATTGTCTTTTGTGTTGGACTAACACAAAAATCTAAGTCCAGTTAGTTAAGTTGGTGCCTTGTGATAGGGAAGAGTGGGCGTAGGAGGCTGGTTTGTCCGAACCACTATAAATCTTGTGTGCCTTCTTTGCTTTGATTAGCTGTTTACACAATCGCACACAACTTTTTAAGCGACATACATATTCTAAGTTGAGATCAGCTAGCACCAAGCTTCGATCGATCAAGCTTGACACTTGATCCAACCGTTAAAAGACTAACTTTGGAATCGGGATTTATCAAAACCGGTTTTTTCACACGGGTAAAACTTAGCTTCCTTTTTATCAGTTAAAGCGATAGTTACGAACCGGATCGCCTTGAGCGATTAGTAAGTTGGTTATCGATCCAAAATGATTCACTCAAGCCTCTGATCGGGCTATACGCCATCACACCGATCTGCACAAAAAGTTTTCAGAAGTCTATTCACCCCTCCCCTCTAGACTTCTGCCCTCACAAAACCCGTTCGGGACCTACAGTTTCATCTAAAATACCCTCTGGACCTACACCTTTCTTGTTGTTTTGATTTTGATTTTAATATTAATCTAATAAGTTTGATTCAAGACTACTTACTAGTTTTTTTTTTGCCTCGTTTTTTCATATTCTCGAGTCCAGAATGTGTAATTAAGAAGATACACATTCCCACTAATTAGTTTATATTACATTTTATATGTTGCCTTTATTTTTGCTAATTATCTTCCCAGATTTCAATTAACATATTAGAGTTAATTAGTAAAATACTTTCTCAATTTGTTTATTCTATAGATAACATTGACAAAATGATGGTATTATAAAAGAAGACTATCCCAAGAAAAGAAAAGAAAATGAATTACATAAAAAAGGCTAGAAACCTAACCCCTATTCCAAACCTGAAAAACAAAATGCCCAAATAATACAAGAAATAAGAAAACGGCCCATTAGTGAATTAAAAATTGTACCAAAATGAAGCCGACATGGCGAAACGGCAGATAGGGAAAAAAGTGGCTCACTCTGAGCCACTAGGTAATACAATCTGAATGAAAAACATGTGAGCATGGCATTATAGCACCTAATTCACCATCTTCACAAAATTCCTCCAAACAAATACAACAACTCCCCGAATTTAATTCCCTCATCTCTAAAGACTGTATGCACAAATTATCCGTGGGAATCATACCGGTCGATTACCGGGCAACCATATTGTGGCAGACGGCAAAAAAACAATGAACATAAATGTTTGAAGGGATTGCTGGTGACATTAATTCGATCCTCCTCTCAAAATGATTGTGGGCATTAGCAATCAAGTTTTCGAAGACGTGAGGGTGAATAGGTCATTACTTGATGTTTTCTTTGATGTAGATGAATGTTTCTGCAGGGTAGCGGTAGAATTGTTGGAGATTGACGAAGACGGTAGTGTGCAACAGAGAGGGGAGTTGGCGAAGCAGAATCCGAATTGAGTTTTGAATGAAAGTGCATCTACAGAAGAATAAGAAGCTGATTTGGGGCAAAGACAAGATTGTGGCCTGAGTTGTGAAGGATCGTAGACTTTCGAATTTGTAAATTGAGTTAAAGTCCACAGGTATGCCTTCTTGGGATGCCATGTTGAAATTATGGATTGTATGCACAAATTATCCACGAGAATCATACCGGTCAATTTTTGGGCAACCAAAATGTGGCAGACAGTGAAGAAGCAATGAACATAAACGTCTGAAGAGATTGTCGGCGGCATTTATTCGATCCTCCTCTCAACATGATCATGGGCTAATGTTTTCTTTGATGTAGACGAATGTTTTTGTAGGGTAGAGGTAGAATTGTTGGAGATTGATGGAGACGGTAGTGTGCAACCGAGAGGGGAGTTGGTGAAGCAGAATCCGTGTTGAGTTTTGAGTGAAAGTGCATCTGCAAAAGAATGAGAAGCTTATTTGGGACGAAGACGAGATCATGGCCGGAACTGAGAAGGATCGTAGGATTCCATTTTGTAATTTGAGTTCAAGTCCACATGTATGCCTTCTTGGGATGCCATGTTGAAATTATGGATTGTACGCACATATTATCCACGGGAATCAGACCGGTAGGTTGCCGGGCTACCATATTGTGGCACGAAGAAGCAATGAACATAAACGTCTAAAGGGATTGCCGGTGACATTAATTCGATCCTCTTCTCAGCATGATCGTGGGCATTAGCAATCAAGTTTTTGAAGACGTGAGGGTGAATGGGCCAGTACTTGATGTTTTCTTTGATATAGACGAACGTTTTTGCAGGGTAGCGGTAGAGTTGTCGGAGATTGACAGAGACGATAGTGTGCAACAGAGAGGGGAGTTGGTGAAGCACAATCTGTGTTGAGCTTTGAGTGAAAGTGCATCTGCAGAAGAATGAGAAGTTGATTTGGGGCGAAGACGAGATCATGGCCAGAGTTGTGAAGGATCGTATGCTTTCGATTTTGTAATTTGAGTTCAAGTTTACAGGTTCTTGGGATGCCATGTTGAGATTATGGACTATATGCACAAATTATCCGCGGGAATCATATCGGTCGGTTGCCAGGCAACCAAATACTCGCAGATGGCGAATAAGCAATGCACATAAACGTCTGAAGGTATTGTCGGTGACATTGATTCAATCCTCCTCTGAGCATGATCGTGGGCATTATCATTTAAGTTTTCGAAGACGTGAGGGTGAATGGACCAGTACCTGATGTTTTCTTTGATGTAGATGAATGTTTCTGCATGGTAGAGGTAGAATTGTCCGAGATTGACAGAGACGGTAGTGTGAAACATAGACGGGAGTTGGTGAAGCAGCATCCATGTTGAGTTTTGTGTGAAAGTCCTTCTGCAGAACAATGAGAAGCTGATTTGGGGCGAAGACGAGATCATGGTTGGAGCTGTAAAGGATAGTAGGCTTTCGATTTCGTAATTTGAGTTCAAGTCTACAGGTCTTCCTTCTTGGGATGCCATGTTGAAAATATGGACCGTATGCACAAATTATCAGCAGGAATCGTACCATTCGGTTGTTGGGTAACGATATTGTGGCAGATGACGAAGAAGCAATAAACGTCTGAAGGGATTGTCGACCACATTGATTCGATCCTCCTCTGAGCGTGATCCTGGGCATTAGCAATCAAGTTTTCGAAGATGTGACAGTGAATGGGCCAGTACTTGATTTTTTCTTTTATATAAACGAATGTTTCTTCAGGGTAGCGGTAGAATTGTCAGAAATTGATGGAGACGGTAGTGTGCAATAGAGAGGGGAGTTGGTGAAGCAGAATTCGTGTTTAGTTTTGAGTTAAAGTGCATCTGCAGAAGAATGAGAAGCTGATTTGGGGCGAAAACGAGATCATGGCTGGAGCTGTGAAGGGTCGTAGACTTTCGATTTTGTAAATTGATTTCAAGTCCACAGGTATGCCTTCTTGGGATGCCATGTTGATTTATGGGTTGTATGCACAAATTATCTGTGGGAATCATATAGGTCGGTTGTCGGGCAACCATATTGTGGCAGACGGCGAAGAAGCAATGAATATAAACGTCTGAAGGGATTGCCAGCGGCATTGATTTTATTCTCCTCTCAGCATGATCGTGGGCATTAGCAACCATGTTTTCGAAGATGTGATGGTGAATTGGCCAGTACTTGATGTTTCTTTCATGTAGACGAATGTTTCTGCAGGGTAGCGGTACAATTATCGGAGATTGATGGAGATGGTAGTGTGCAACAGAGACGGGAGTTCGTGAAGTGGAATCCATGTTGAGTTTTGAGTGAAAGTCCATCTGCAGAAGAATGAGAAGTTGATTTGGGGCGAAGACGAGATCATGGCTGGAGCTGTGAAAGATCGTGAGTTCTAGTCCACATGTATGCCTTCTTGGGATGCCATGTTAAAATTAAGGACATTACTCACAAATTATCCGTGGGAATCATACCGTTAGGTTGCCGGGCTACCATATTGTGGCAGACAGCGAAGAAGTAAAGAACATAAACATCTGAAGGGTTTTCCGGACATTAATTTGTTCCACTTCTCAGCATGATCGTAGGCATTAGCAATCAAGTTTTAGACGACGTGAGGGTGAATGGGCCAGTACTTGGTGTTTTCTTTGATGTAGATGAACTATTCTGCAGGGTAGCGGTAGAGTTATCGGAGATTGACGAAGACGATAGTGTGCAACAGAGAGGGGAGTTAGTGAAGCAGAATCTGTGTTGAGTTTTGGGTGAAAGTGCATCTGCAGAAGAATTAGAAGTTGATTTGGAGCGAAGACGAGATCATGCCCGGAGTTGTGAAGGATCGTATTCTTTCGATTTTGTAATTTGAGTTCAAGTTTACAGGTTCTTGGGATGCCATGTTGAGATTATGGACTGTATGTACAAATTATCCGCCGGAATCATACTAGTCTGTTGTCGGGCAACCAAATACTCGCTGACGGCGAATAAGTAATGAACATAAACGTCTGAAGGTATTGTTGGCGAAATTGATTCGATCCTCCTCTCAGCATGATCTTGGGCATTAGCATTCAAGTTTGCGAAGACGTGAGGGTGAATGGCCAATACTTGATGTTTTCTTTGATGTAGATGAATGTTTCAGAATAGTAGCGGTAGAATTGTCGAAGATTGACGGAGACGGTAGTGTGCAACAAAGACGGGAGTTGGTGAAGCATTATCCGTGTTGAGTTTTTTGTGAAAGTCCTTCTGCAAAAGAATGAGAAGCTGATTTGGGGTGAAGACAAGATCATGGCTGGATCTGTGAAGGATCGTAGACTTTCGATTTTGTAATTTGAGTTCAAGTCCAAAGGTATGCCTTCTTGGGATGCCATGTTGAAATTATGGACTGTATGCACAAATTATCAGCGGGAATCATACCATTCGGTTCCTGGGTAACCATATTGTGGCAGACGACGAAGAAGTAATGAACATAAACGTCTGAAGGGATTGTCGGCGGCATTAATTTGTTCGTCTGCTCAGCATGATCGATGGCATAAGCAATACAATTTTTGAAGACGTGAGGGTGAATGGGCCAATATTTGATATTTTCTTTGATGTAGACGAATGTTTATGCAGGGTAGCGGTAGAGTTGTCAGAGATTGACGGAGACGATAGTGTTCAACAGAGAGGGGAGTTGGTGAAGCAGAATCTGTGTTTAGTTTTGAGTGAAAGTGCATATGCAGAAGAATGAGAAACTGTTATGGGGCGAAGACGAGATCATGGCCGTAGTTGTGAAGGATCGTAGGCTTTCGATATTCGAATTTGAGTTCAAGTTCATAGGTATGCCTTCTTGGGATGCCATATTGAGATTATGGACTGTATGCACAAATTATCCACGGGAATCATACCAGTCGGTTGGCGGGCAACCAAATATTGGCAGACGGCGAATAAGCAATGAACATAAAAGTCTGAAGGGATTGTCGATGACATTCATTCGAACCTACTCCCAACATGAACTTGGCCATTAGCAATCAAGTTTTCGAAGACGTGAGGGTGAATGGGCCAGTACTTGATGTTTTCTTTGATGTAGAGGAATGTTTCTGCAGGGTAGCGGTAGAGTTGTCGGAGATTGAGGCGATAGTGCAAATCATTGAGGGGAGTTGGTGAAGCGGAATCATGTTGAGCTTTGGTGGCGATCATCTGCGAGAAGAATGAGAAGTTAATTTGGGGAGAAGACGAGATCATGTCCGGAGTTGTGAAGGATCGTATGCTTTCGATTTTGTAATTTGAGTTCAAGTTTACAGGTTCTTGGGATGCCATGTTGAGATTATGGACTGTATGCACAAATTATCCGCGGGAATCATACCGTTCGGTTGCCAGGCAACCAAATACTCGCAGACGGCGAATAAGCAATGCACATAAACGTCTGAAGGTATTGTCGGCGACATTGATTAAATCCTCCTCTGAGCATGAGCGTGGGCATTATCATTCAAGTTTTCGAAGACGTGAGGGTGAATGGGCCAGTACTTGATGTTTTCTTTGATGTAGATGAATGTTTCTACATGGTAGAGGTAGAATTGTCGGAGATTGACGGAGACGGTAGTGTGAAATAGAGACGGGAGTTGGTGAAGCAGAATCCATGTTGAGTTTTGTGTGAAAGTCCTTTTGCAGAAGAATGAGAAGCTGATTTGGGGCGAAGACGAGATCATGGTTGGAGCTGTGAAGGATCATAGGCTTTCGATTTCGTAATTTGAGTTCAAGTCCACAGGTCTTCCTTCATGGGATGCCATGTTGAAAATATGAACCGTATGCACAAATTATTAGCGGGAATCATACCATTCGGTTGTTGGGTAACGACATTGTGGCAGATGACGAAGAAGTAAAGAACATAAACATCTGAAGGGATTTTCGGACATTAATTCGTTCCACTTCTCAGCATGATCGTGGGCATTAGCAATCAAGTTTTAGAAGACGTGAGGGTGAATGGGCCAGTACTTGATGTTTTCTTTGATGTAGACGAACGTTTCTGTAAGGTAGCGGTAGAGTTGTCGAAGATTGACGGAGACGATAGTGTTAAACAGAGAGAGGAGTTAGTGAAGCAGAATTTGTGTTGAGTTTTGGGTGAAAGTGCATCTGCAGAAGAATTATAAGTTGATTTGGAGCGAAGACGAGATCATAGCCAGAGTTGTGAAGGATCGTATGCTTTTGATTTTGTAATTTGAGTTCAAGTTTACAGGTTCTTGGGATGCCATGTTGAGATTATGGACTGTATGCACAAATTATCCGCGGGAATCATATTGGTCGGTTGCCCGTGCAACCAAATACTCGCTGACGGCGAATAAGCAATGAACATAAACGTCTGAAGGTATTGTTGGCGAAATTTATTTGATCCTACTCTCAGCATGATCTTGGGCATTAACATTCAAGTTTCCGAAGACGTGAGGGTGAATGGACAATACTTGATGTTTTCTTTGATGTAGATGAATGTTTGAATGGTAATTTGTAGAATTGTCGAAGATCGCGGAGACGGTAGTGTCTGTGAGCGAGGAGTTGGTGAAGCATTATCCATGTTGAGTTTTTTGTGAAAGTCATCTTTAGGAAGAATGAGAAGTTTGATTTGGGGCAAAAAGCGAGAATTTTGGAGTGTGAAGCATCGTAGACTTTCGATTTTGTAATTTGAGTTCAAGTCCACAGGTATGCCTTCTTGGGATGCTGATGGTCCCGATTTTGAAAACCCATTTTTGGGAAGCAAACATTTCGCCAAAGTGCATATAAAAAGAGGGGGGTGGGCAGAGTGATTCCAATTTTTCTCTTTTAATCTCATGTGTTGTGTTTTGTTTATAATCGAATGCATATGACAATATAAGAACATAAAGCAGTAAAACAACACAGCAATGTATAGTGGTTCGGACAACCAGTCCTACATCCACTCTCCCTTTTCCTAGGAAAATTCCTTCCAATTTGGACTTATCACCCTCTCCCCGCCTCTAGATATTTAACGAGCTCTCACTCAAGGACTTATCACCCTCCACGGGATTGCCTCTGAGATGTTCTGGGAAGTTCACACTCCATGGGACTTATCACCCTCACTCGGGATTACCTACCCTCCCTTTCGGGATTGCTAGATGTTTCTGGGGAGTTCACACTCACCTACAAACTTATGACCAACTTGTTTGGGTAAGGTTTGTTTGGTTTCAACTATGGTGAGATTTTTCCCTTACATTTGATTAGCCTCAATGCTGGGATGGGAAAATATATCTAAGCTTAGGATACATCGTGGGTTCTTAGATTGGGTTCTAGAACACTCTTTTGAATATATGTGTATATCTGAGACTTGTGTTCTAGGGTGGGAATGCTTTGACTATAACGCTCTTGGCTCTGTGGCATCTTGTGCATATTCTCCACACGAATAATGAAGGAAGAACTTGTATTTATAGTGTGGATTTGAATGTTACCGTTGGATGGAGTCACATTCAAATCCATACTATTCGTAACTTCTTGCGACTTTTTCGGTGGTTGTCTTCCTCTCATTGGTCGTCATTTGATTCTTGAATTTATATTCACCGATTCCTCGCCTTGGAATCATTGATTCTCGAGTTTCGGTGTCTTGAAGACATCGAGTCTTGATTCTCATCGAGCCTCGGGTTTATCTTAGCTTCGAGATCTTGATTGATGGACTTCTCTTCGGACCTCGTCCACATCTTGACGCTTTCGGTGGGGGTTGATTCTGCATCATCGAACAATCGACCCTCAGTCCTTTAGCTTTTTCAGTAGCGATCATCATTACGATTTTTGGTGAATATGACCGGATGATTTCTCTTGATGACTTCTTTTGATCTGGTATCAGATTTACGGTTTTCGATATCGATTTCTTCTACTTTGATCGATCGGCTCATGATCGGTCGATATAAGCGTCAGTCATCATATCGGTTTATCTGCATCGATTAGTACATCGAGGTTAGCATATTAGGTTAAGCATATCGGTTTACTTTATCGATCTCAATCCGTCGATTTTGATAGGATCTCAATCACGTCGATCTCGTCGGTCTCATCTGCTCCTCTTACGATTTGCAACCTTCTCTTACGATCTTAAGTCGGTTCTTTCTGATCGGCTTATGCGCTCTTGATCACCGGATCGGCTAAATAGATCAATCGTCATTCTTCGATCATCGAAGTGCGGACGGTCAATCGGTCAAACGATCTTACGATCGGTGGCAACTTTTCTTCTCTTGATTTTGCTCGGCTCCTTCAGTTAACTCAGAACTCATCTTAATCGATCTCGTCGGTCTCGTCTCTTGACCTCGTCGATCTCGATCGTTTAATTTTGTGAGTTCCTCAATTTGTTCTCTCGTTCCCCTCAACTTGTTATCTGTAAATCAGCTTCAACAACACAAGTTGATAATGTTTTGGCATAATTCATCAAAACTAAAATATCCCAACAGATGCCATGTTGAAATTATGGACCGTATGCACAAATTATTAGCGGGAATCATACCATTCGGTTCCTAGGTAACCATATTGTGGCAGACGATGAAGAAGTAATGAACATAAACGTCTCAAGGGATTGCCAGCAGAATTAATTTGTTCGTCTTCTCAGCATGATCGAGGGCATTAGCAATACAATTTTTGAAGACGTGAGGGTGAATGGGCCAATATTTGATATTTTCTTTGAAGTTGACGAATGTTTATGTAGGGTAGCGGTAGAGTTATCAGAGATTGACGGAGACGATAGTGTGCAACAGAGAGGGGAGTTGATGAAGCAGAATCTGTGTTGAGTTTTTAGTGAAAGTGCATATGCAGATGAATGAGAAACTGATTTGGGGCGAAGACGAGATCATGGCCGTAGTTGTGAAGGATCGTAGGCTTTCGATTTTCGATTTTTGAATTTGAGTTCAAGTTCACAGGTATGCCTTCTTGGGATGCCATATTGAGATTATGGACTGTATGCACAAATTATCCACGGGAATCATACCGGTCGGTTGGCGGGTAACCAAATATTCGCAGACGGCGGCGAATAAGCAATGAACATAAACGTCTAAAGGGATTGTCGATGACATTCATTTAAACCTCCTCCCAACATGATCGTGGGCATTAGCAATCAAGTTTTCGAAGACATGAGGGTGAATGGGCCAGTACTTGATGTTTTCTTTGATGTAGACGAATGTTTCTGCAAGGTAGCGGTACAATTATCGGAGATTGAAGGAGACGGTAGTGTGCAGCAGAGACCAGAGTTGGTGAAGCAGAATCCATGTTGAGTTTTGTGTGAAACTCCTTCTACAGAAGAATGAGAAGCTGATTTGGGGTGAAGACGAGATCATGGCTGGAGTTGTGAAGGATCGTAGGCTTTCAATTTTGTAATTTGAGTTCAAGTCCACAGGTATGCCTTCTTGGGATGCCATATTGAAATTATGGACCGTATGCATAAATTATCCACGGGAATCATACCGTACGGTTGCTGGTTAACCATATTGTGGCAGACGACGAAGAAGCAATGAACATAAACGTCTAAAGGGATTGCCGAAGACATTGATTCGATCCTCCTCTTAGCAAGATCGTGGGATTAGCAATCAAGTTTTCGAAGACGTGACAGTGAATGGGCATGTACTTGTTATTTTCTATTATGTAGATGAATGTTTCTGCAGGGTAATGGTAGATTTGTCGGAGATTGGCGGAGACGGTAGTGTGCAATAGAGAGGGGAGTTGGTGAAGTAGAATGCGTGTTTAGTTTTGAGTGAAAGTGCATCTGCTAGAAGAACTAGAATCTTATTTGGGTAGAAGACGAGATCATGGCTTGAGTTGTGAAGGGTCGTAGGCTTTCGAATTTGTAATTTGAGTTAAAGTCCACAGGTATGCCTTCTTGGGATGCCATGTTGAAATTATGGATTGTATACACAAATTATCCACGGGAATCATACCGGTCGATTTTTGGGCAACCAAAATGTGGCAGACAGTGAAGAAGCAATGAACATAAATGTCTGAAGGGTTGCCGGCAGCATTTATTCGATCCTCCTCTCAACATGATCATGGGTTGATGTTTTCTTTGATGTAGATGAATGTTTTTGTAGGGTAGCGGTAAAATTGTTGGAGATTGATGGAGACGGTAGTGTGCAACCGAGAGGGGAGTTGGTGAAGTAGAATTCGTGTTGAGTTTTGAGTGAAAGTGCATCTGCAGAAGAATGAGAAGCTTATTTGGGACGAAGACGAGATCATGGCCAGAACTATGAATGATCGTAGGTTTCCATTTTGTAATTTGAGTTCAAGTCCACATGTATGCCTTCTTGGGATGCCATGTTGAAATTATGGATTGTACGCACATATTATCCGCGGGAATCAGACTGGTAGGTTGCCGGGCTACCATATTGTGGCAGACGGCGATGAATCAAAGAACATAAACGTCTAAAGGGATTGTCGGTGACATTAATTCGATCCTCTTCTCAGCATGATCGTGGGCATTAGCAATCATGTTTTTGAAGACGTGAGGGTGAATGGGCCAGTACTTGATGTTTTCTTTAATGTAGACGAATGTTTCTGCAGGGTAGCGGTAGAGTTGTCGGAGATTGACAGAGATGGTAGTGTGCAATCGAGAGGGGAGTTGGTGAAGCAGAATCTGTGTTGAGTTTTGAGTGAAAGTGCATCTGCAAAAGAATGAGAAGCTTAATTGGGGCGAAGACGAGATCATGGCCGGAACTGTGAAGGATCGTAGGATTCCATTTTGTAATTTGAGTTCAAGTCCACATGTATGCCTTCTTGGGATGCCATGTTGAAATTACGGACTGTACGCACATATTATCCGTGGGAATCAGACCGGTAGGTTGCCGGGCTACCATATTGTGGCGGACGGTGATGAAGCAATGAACATAAACGTCTAAAGGGATTGTCGTCGACATTAATTCGATCCTCTTCTCAGCATGATCGTGGGCATTAACAATCAAGTTTTTGAAGACGTGAGGGTGAATGGGCCAGTACTTGATGTTTTCTTTGATGTAGACGAACGTTTCTGCAGGGTAGCGGTAGAGTTGTCGGAGATTGACAGAGACGATAGTGTGCAACAGAGAGGGGAGTTGGTAAAGCAGAATCTGTGTTGAGCTTTGAGTGAAAGTGCATCTGCAAAAGAATGAGAGAAGTTGATTTGGGGCGAAGACGAGATCATGGTCGTAGTTGTGAAGGATCGTATGCTTTCGATTTTGTAATTTGAGTTCAAGATTACAGGTTCTTGGGATGCCATGTTGAGATTATGGACTGTATGCACAAATTATCCGTGGGAATCATACCGGTCGGTTGCCAGGCAACCAAATACTCGCAGACGGCGAATAAGCAATGCACATAAACGTCTGAAGGTATTTTCGGCGACATTGATTCAATCCTCCTGTGAGCGTGATCGTGGGCATTATCATTCAAGTTTTCGAACATGTGAGGGTGAATGGGCCAGTAATTGATGTTTTCTTTGATGTAGATGAATGATTCGGCATGGTAGCGGTAGAATTGTCGAATGTTGACGGAGACGGTAGTGTGCAACAGAGACGAGATTTGGTGAAGCAGAATTCATGTTGAGTTTTGTGTGAAAGTCCTTCTGCAGAAGAATGAGAAGCTGATTTTGGCGAAGACGAGATCATGGCTGGAGCTGTGAAGGATTGTAGGCTTTCGATTTCGTAATTTGAGTTCAAGTCCATAGGTCTTTCTTCTTGGGATGCCATGTTGAAATTATGGACCGTATGCACAAATTATCAGCGGGAATCATACCATTCGGTTGTTGGGTAACGATATTGTGGCAGATGACGAAGAATCAATAAACATAAACGTTTGAAGGGATTGCCGATGACATTGATTCGATCCTCCTGTGAGCGTGATTCTGGGCATTAGCAATCAAGTTTTCAAAGATGTGACAGTGAATGGGCTAGTACTTGATTTTTTCTTTTATGTAGACGAATGTTTCTTCAGGGTAGCGGTAGAATTGTCGGAAATTGATGGAGATGGTAGTGTGTAATAGAGAGGGGAGTTGGTGAAGCAGAATATGTGTTTAGTTTTGAGTTAAAGTGCATCTGCAGAAGAATGAGAAGCTGATTTGGGGCGATAACGAGATCATGGATGGAGCTGTGAAGGGTCGTAGACTTTCGATTTTGTAAATTGATTTCAAGTCCACAGGTATGCCTTCTTGGGATGCCATGTTGATATATGGGTTGTATGCACAAATTATCTGTGGGAATCATGGCAGACAATGAAGAAGCAATGAATATAAACGTCTGAAGGGATTGCCGGCGACATTGATTTTATTCTCCTCTCAGCATGATCGTGGGCATTAGCAACCAAGTTTTCGAAGATGTGAGGGTGAATGGACCAGTACTTGATGTTTCTTTCATGTAGAAGAATGTTTCTGCAGGGTAGCGGTACAATTATCGGAGATTGATGAAGATGGTAGTGTGCAACAGAGACTGGAGTTGGTGAAGTGGAATCCACGTTGAGTTTTGAGTGAAAGTCCATCTGCAAAAGAATGAGAAGTTGATTTGGGGCGAAGACGAGATCATGGCTGGAGCTGCGAAAGATCGTGAGTTCAAGTCCACATGTATGCCTTCTTGGGATGCCATGTTGAAATTAAGGACATTGCGCACAAATTATCCGTGGGAACCATACCGGTAGGTTGCCGGGCTACCATATTGTGGAAGACGGCAAAGAACTAAAGAATATAAACATCTGAAGGGATTTCCGAGCATTAATTTGTTCCACTTCTCAGCATGATCGTGGACATTAGCAATCAAGTTTTAGAAGACGTGAGGGTGAATGGGCCAGTACTTGATGTTTTCTTTGATGTAGACGAACGTTTCTGCAGGGTAGCGGTAGAGTTGTTGGAGATTGACGGAGACGATAGTGTGTAACAGAGTGGGGAGTTGGTGAAGCAGAATCTGTGTTGAGTTTTGGGTGAAAGTGCATCAGAAGAAGAATGAGAAGTTGATTTGGAGCGAAGACGAGATCATGGCCGGAGTTGTGAAGGATCGTATGCTTTCGATTTTGTAATTTGAGTTCAAGGTTACAGGGTTTTGGGATGGCATGTTGAGATTATGGACTGTATGCACAAATTATCCACGGGAATCATACTGGTCGGTTGCTGGGCAACCAAATACTTGCTGACGGCGAATAAGCAATGAACATAAACGTCTGAAGGTATTGTTGGCGAAATTGATTCGATCCTCCTCTCAACATGATCTTAGGCATTAGCATTCAAGTTTCCAAAGACGTGAGGGTGAATGGCCAATACATGATGTTTTCTTTGATGTAGATGAATGTTTCTGCATGGTAGCGGTAGAGAAGCGGATTTGGGGTGAAGACGAGATCATGGCTGGAGCTGTGAAGGATCGTAGACTTTCAATTTTGTAATTTGAGTTCAAGTCCACAGGTATGCTTTCTTGGGATGCCATGTTGAAATTATGGACCGTATGCACAAATTATCAGCGGGAATCATACCATTCGGTTCCTGGGTAACCATATTGTGGCAGACGACGAAGAAGTAATGAACATAAACGTCTGAAGGGATCGCTGGCGGCATTAATTCGTTCGTCTTCTCAGCATGATCATGGGCATTAGAAATACAATTTTTGAAGACGTGAGGGTGAATGGGCCAATATTTGATATTTTCTTTGATGTAGACGAATGTTTATGCAGAGTAGCGGTAGAGTTGTCAGAGATTGACGGAGACGATAGTGTGCAATAGAGAGGGGAGTTGGTGAAGCAGAATCTGTGTTGAGTTTTGAGTGAAAGTGCATATGCAGAAGAATGAGAAACTGATTTGGGGCGAAGACGAGATCATGGCCATAGTTGTGAAGGATCGTAAGCTTTTGATTTTTGAATTTGAGTTCAAGTTCACAGGTATGCCTTCTTGGGATGCCATATTGAGATTATGGACTGTATGCACAAATTATCCATGGGAATCATACCGGTCGGTTGGCGGGCAACCAAATATTCGCAGACGGCAAATACGCAATGAATATAAACGTTTGAAGGGATTGTCGACGACATTCATTCGAACCTCCTCCCAACATGATCGTGGGCATTAGCAATCAAGTTTTCGAAGACATGAGGGTGAATGGGCCAGTACTTGATGTTTTCTTTGATGTAGACGAATGTTTCTACAAGGTAGTGTGCAGCAGAGTTGGTGAAGCAGAATCCATGTTGAGTTTTGTGTGAAACTCCTTCTACAGAAGAATGAGAAGTTGATTTGGGGTGAAAACGAGATCATGGCTGGAGTTGTGAAGGATCGTAGGCTTTCAATTTTGTAATTTGAGTTCAAGTCCACAGGTATGCCTTCTTGGGATGCCATATTGAAATTATGGACCGTATGAACAAATTATCCACGGGAATGAAATCAAATCTGATTCTTTGGTTAACCATATTGTGGCAGACGACGAAGAAGCAATGAGCATAAACGTCTGAAGGGATTGCCGATGACATTGATTCGATCCTCCTCTTAGCATGATCGTGGGATTAGCAATCAAGTTTTCGAAGACGTGACAGTGAATGGGCCTATACTTGTTATTTTCTATTATGTAGATGAATGTTTAGGTAACCAGTAGATTTATTTGAGATTGGCGAGAGGCGGTAGTGTGCTTGATAGAGGGAGTTGGTGAGTAGAATCGTGTTTAGTTTTGAGTGAAAGTGCATATGCTAGAAGAACTAGAATCTGATTTGGGTAGAAGACGAGATCATGGCCTGAGTTGTGAAGGGTCGTAGGCTTTTGAATTTGTAATTTGAGTTAAAGTCCACAGGTATGCCTTCTTGGGATGCCATGTTGAAATTATGGATTGTATGCACAAATTATCCATGGGAATCATACCGGTCGACTTTTGGGCAACCAAAATGTGGCAGACAGTGAAGAAGCAATGAACATAAACGTCTGAAGGAATTGCCGGCGGCATTTATTCGATCCTCCTCTCAACATGATCATGGGCTGATGTTTTATTTGATGTAGACGAATGTTTTTATAGGATAGCGGTAGAATTGTTGGAGATTGACGGAGACGATAGTGTGCAATAGAGAGGGGAGTTGGTGAAGTAGAATGCGTGTTTAGTTTTGAGTGAAAGTGCATCTGCAAGAAGAACTAGAATCTGATTTGGGCAGAAGACGAGATCATGGCTGGAGTTGTGAAGGGTCGTGGGCTTTCGATTTTGTAATTTGAGTTCAAGTACATAATTAAGCCTTCTTGGGATGCCATGTTGAAATTATGGGCTGTATGCACAAATTATCCGCGGGAATCATATTTTTTGGTTGTCGGGCAACCATATTGTGGCAGACGACGAAGAAGAATTTAACATAAACATCTGAAGGGATTGTCGACGACATTGATTTGATCCTCCTCTCAACATGATCGTGGGCATTAGCAATCAAGTTTTCGAAGACGTGAGGGTGAATGGACCTCTACTTGATGTTTCTTTGATGTAGATGAATGTTTCTGCAGGGTAGCGGTACAATTATCGGAGATTGATGGAGAATGAGAAGCTGATTTGGGGAGAAGACGAGATCAAGGCTGGAGCTGTGAAAGATCGTAGGCTTTCGATTTTGTAATTTGAGTTCAAGTCCAAATGTATGCCTTCTTGGGTTACCTTGTTGAAATTATGGACTGTACACACAAATTATCAAAGGGAATCATACCGGTAGGTTGCCGAGCTACCATATTGTGGCAGACGGCGAAGAAGCAATAAACATAAACGTCTGAAGGGATTATCGGCGGAATTAATACGATCCTCTTCTCAGAATTATCGTGAGCATTAGCAATCATGTTTTTGAAGACGTGAGGGTGAATGGGCCAGTACTTGATGTTTTCTTTGATGTAGACGAAAGTTTCTGCAGGGTAGCGGTAGAGTTGTCGGAGATTGATGGAGACGATAGTGTGCAACCGAGAGGGGAGTTGGTGAAGTAGAATCCATGTTAACTTTTGAGTGAAAGTGCATATGTAGAAGAATGGGAAGCTGATTTGGGGCGAAGACGAGATCATGGCCAGAGTTGTGAAGGATCGTATGCTTTCGATTTTGAAATTTGAGTTCAAGTTCACATATATGCCTTCTTGGGATGCCATGTTGTGATTATGGATTTTATGCACAAATTATCAGCGGGAATCATATTGGTCGGTTGCCGGGAAATCAAATATTTGCAGACGACGAATAAGCAATGAACATAAACATCTGAAGGGATTGTCGGCGACATTGATTCGATCCTCCTCTCAGCATGATCGTGGGCATTAGCAATCAAGTTTTCGAAGACTTGAGGGTGAATGGGCCAGTACTTGATGTTTTCTTTGATGTAGACGAATGTTTCTGGAAGGTAGCGGTAGAATTATCAGAGATTGACAGAGACGATAGTGTGCAACAGAATCGGAGAGTTGGTGAAGCAGAATCCATGTTGAGTTTTGTGTGAAAGTCCTTCTGCAGAAGAATGAGAAGTTTATTTGGGGCGAAGACGAGATCATGGCTGGAGCTGTGAAGGATCTGTTGGGGTTATACTGGAAAGTATGATTTTACTTTGTATAACTAGACTGAATTTCTGTCTTATTTACTGAAATAATATTGGTCGTCATTAGTCTTGCTATAAAGGTTTCAACCTTTCCGTCCGGTCCTCTTTTCCTCTTATATACCCACTTGCATCCAATGGGTTTGACCCCATTAAGTGGTTCGACTAGCTCCCACACTCTATTATGAAACATAGAACCCATATCGGCTTTTCATTCTTTGTTTTGCCAAGAATCTGATCCATATCTTGGAGTGCCTCGTCATATGTCCATGGGTGCGATTCACCGGAATCAAGTCCGAGGACTCTCCTATTCTGTGAATCTCGGGTCATCAAACAACCCTCCCCACTGACAAAAGGCTCGGTTTGAAAACGTATCGTTTGGTATATCATCTAAATAAATTGGCACCGAGGTTTGCCCTCTAAGCTCATTTAAGGTAATCTCACTTCTGGGTTTTCTTTGGTTCATATAGTCTTCTTCCAAAAATCTAAAATGGGTGCGGATGACCACCTTTTGATCTTCAGGACTATAGAACATACACCCTTTTGTTCCCTAGGGGTATCCTTTTTTATTTCGATCGAGGATCCGATTCTGGGTTTCCTTGTCCAACATGTAGGCGGACACCCCAAAGTTCTCATGTGTCTCATACTAGGCTTGCTTGGGTCCACAATTCTTTAGGAGTTTTTGGGAACCGATTTGGATAGCACCAAGTTCAGAATGTAAGTCGTTGTTTTCCTAGGTATGACCCCAAAACGACTCGGGAAGATCCTTATAACTCATCATTGATCTAACCATTTCCAAAAGAATTATGTTGCTTTGCTCTGCAAACCACATTTTGTTGAGGGTTTCGGTGCGTTGATTTGGGATACAATCCCTTCATCGAGATAAGTAGTTCAAAAACTCATCATTTGAGGTATTAAGCCTCCACGATTAGATCGTAGAGACTTGATACGTTTTTCCACATGATTCTCTGCTTGAGCCTTAAATTCTTAGAATTTCTCAAAGGTCTCAGATTCATGCTTCATAAGGAAAATGTACCTTGAGTAATCATCAATAAAATTACTCATAACCTCCTCTTGCTTTGGTTGACATTGAACTACGCACATCTGTGTAAACGATCTCTAACACTTCTTTGGCCCTATTCCCCTTGGCTCCAAATGCCCTCTCGGTCATATTACTCTCCAAACATGATTCGTAGGTTGGAATCGGTTCAACTTGGAGAAAACCCTAGTGAACCGTCTCTCACCAACCTTTGGATCCTCTTTGGATTTACATGACCCTAATCTTAGATGTCAAAGAAGTGTCTCGTTCGCGTCTGATGAACATTTTCTTTTCTCGGAAACAGTTGATGTGTTATAGGATACATTTCGTGAGTGGTGTGCACAATCAATTTGTATAGAGATTTTCCATCAATGTCCCGTAATAGATACACTCATCATTTCAAAAATGATGTCATTCTCATTAGAAGAAACTTAGTGTCCTTTAATCAAATCTTAGAAACTGAAAGTGAATTCTTTCTAAAACTGGGAACATAAAGATAATCTCAAAAAAACTTTATCTTCAAAAGATAGGTGCACTTCTCCCATTTGCTTTAATCTTCTTTACTTTCATTGTAGCATTGCAATGTCTTCTCTTTGGCGTAGTATTGCAATAATTCGTTACTACCGTAGCATTGCAATATCCGCCACTTACGTAGCATTGCAATGTCGCGTCTACTTTAAATAACGTTGCCCGGTGTGATGAGGATCTCACTCCCCACTAAGTTGCGGATCATTTAGAATCGTGAAGCCAACATGATTAGTGGATCTCGTATCAACCACCCACGAATGAGAAGTATCGCCGCTAAACAAGTTTCAACAACTAGTGCGTGAGAATTACCTTTCTTTCCGTCCCTTTTGGGGTTGGAGCAACCAAAACCTCCATTGTCCTCTCACCGCACTTAAGCACTTCCTCTTTGGATTTTCCTTGACCAACAAGCATTCCTCATCTTACCATTGCCCTTGGCAACGATTGTTTTATTGCTTATGGCCTTTGGTCCTCTTCTTTATCTTGCCTACCTTTGGCCTAGAAGATGAAAGGCGGACCACTTGCCATCAAAAGCTAGAGTTTGGTGCCTTATCAACATTTCTGCCGAGACCAAAAGCTTGAAACAAATTAGTAGCGAGGCGAAAATGCTCAAAAAACTTTTGGGGAGAGTGAAGTACCAAATTCATCCGAGTCTCCGGATCATAATCTTTTCGAATCTCAAGTTTGTTCAGATGGGCCATCTATTTTGAGGACATAATCCTTACGGGTTTGCCCTCCACCATTTTCAAATGACGACATCTCTCAAGAAGGTGATCGACGAGTCCCAAATGTTTTGACTCGTCGGTTGGCTCATCGATTTTGGTGTGTCAAAATCCACTTGTGCTTTTAATGCGATTAGGACAATTATAATTTTCCAATCAATATAGTTTCCATACATATTTGACTTTAAGTATAATAACAATTGGATTAAAAAGGTAACAACATCTTTGAATCGAAATAAACAACTATATGCAATAGCACAAGTATATCACAAGGTTCGATCACATGCATCATATTAAAATCTCAAAAAAAAATATGAACATGCATCGCCTAACACCTCAAAAGCAGTTTAAATAAGCCGTGGGGTGGGTCATTATTTAAACACATTCAAGCAAAGTTACAAACAAAACGATTTACAAACCTTTAATATCCAGATTAATAGTTGGCTCCCACTTGACCAATATAAAATTCGCAGGGACTTGGAAGTATATGCATATCAATTTTATACCTAAGTAATAACCATGATTAAATACAGGATTACTATTTCGCTTTGATCGAGCCTCGTGGGGAGGGTCATCGTCGCCACTAGTAATAACCCACAATCATCCGTTCGGAATTCATTCATGTGAAACCTATCTTTTGACCGTCCCGTGGGGGGAATTTCTCCAAAAGAATTCACAAATAAATAAATCATGGAGGTCAAAATTAATTCAATTTTATTATCCGGAATAAAATTGTCAATTAATTATTTAAAACATACTTAGTAATTTTGAAGTTGAGATTTTTCAATTTGGCAACCCTCATGCAAACACATTTAAACAAATTAAACAAAGCATAAGATAGCACAAATAAATCAAGCAAAACAGAAAAATAAACATTGTAGTTAATTTAGTGATACCAGATCTCAGAAGATTAAATTAACAGTCCCTTGTAACTAAAAGTACGGAATTCACGACCCAGATGAAAATGAACAGACCATCGTGAAAGGTTGAAGTGTAAGGCTCAGATTGGCTTGTCTTGACCAAGAGATTGCACTAGTGCATTATGATTTTGAATAGGACCCTCTGGGAGGATAAATTCTTGATCTTGAATATAGAAGAATTAGACCTCAGTGGTTCATTATTTCTTAATCTTCGTCCCTTAAATAGGATCGTGTGGAATCAATAACCATTACTTTGACTTATGATGGGAAGAGAATCAGTGAGATTCAATACTTTGTATCTTGGGCAATGTTATTGGTTACACGACGATTGCTAAGATTTAATACGGTGAAACGTGTGCAAAGTGCACCTTGTTTGATTTGTCCCCTTGGGAGGCTCAGAAGTTTTATCATACCAAATCTTGCAAGTGGAATTAGTTTCTGTTGGGAAATGAGTTACACAGATCTATTCGGGGTGAATATTTAAATACAAATTTAATTCATTAATTATTACTAGCATGAATTAATCCTATATTAATTGAAATAATAATTGCAACAACATATCATGCATATAAAAAGCCACGTAAAACCTACGCATGTGAAATCTACGGGTTTACGTGAACGTACCTCTCGGGATGGCAGTGGCTTTGGTCGGATGGACTAACCAAAAGGACTTCCCAAGTATTCCCTTAGCCCTTGCTCGACAATCCGGTGGAAGGATACTCGCAAACAATTAACAAAAGGAAAAAAATAAACTTTGTTGCACCACTTATGTGGATTTGCTAATATTTCCAGCACATGGAATTGTACTTGGGAATGAACTAATCATCCCCTATTTATAAGAGGGGGTTTGGACGAAATTTTAGTGATATTTCAATGTGGGAAAAGACTTTTCTTGGTCACCAAGAAATCTTGAATATATCCCTTATATTCTTTTTCCATAATTAAAATATTCCACAAAAATCCCACCTCCTCTATTATGGTGTAATTTTCGAAAATTTGGTTCAAGATTACAAGATTTGGATCTTCTTGAATTTATGAGATATTGTTGTATTTCAAGAAATACATATCTTCCATAATATCTTTTCAAGAAAATCAAGAAAATCTTTCTTGCCCATAATATTCAAAAATTTCGAAATATTCATATAGATAATCAAGTGGGAGATTTCTTGAATTTAATGAGATAATCTTGTATTCCAAGAATACATATCTTCATTCCATAACAAAATTCAAAGAAAATCTTTCTCCCTCTTTTATCCATAAATTTCGAAAAATTAGAGGAAATATAAGCAACAATATTTATTTTATTTTAATCACTTTTTCAGTTATTGGACTATATGTTGGGCTACTCAGGGGGCCTTTAGGAGAATTAAGATTGGACCTTCTAATGGATCTTGAATATCTAATATTGAGCCACAATATAATTCAAGCCCATAAATATTAATTAATCCACTACATAATTAATATTGCACCATCCATCTTAACCCATATTACAGTCAATATGGCTCCGGTCATTATTTCCGTGTTTAAGATTATCTAGCCCATTAATTAATTCAAGCCATTTGAAATAGCTTTCCGTTAATTAATATCTTTTTTGTCCTTGGTCGAGGAACGGTTCAACATTATTATCCATACCTAAAACTAATTCCACTTGCAAGATTTGGTATGATAAAACTTATGAACCTCCCAAGGGGGCAAATCAAGCAAGCGCACTTGCACCACGATTCTTCGTATTAAATCTTAGCAATCACATGTGACCAATAATATTGCCCAAGATAAAAAGTATTGAATCTCTCGATTCGCTACCCATGATAAGTCAAAGCAATAGTTACCAATCCCACGTGATCCTATTTAAGGGACGAAGGTTAAGAAACAACGAACCATCGAGGTCTAATTATTCCTTGTTGGATTCTCAAGAATTTATAGGTCCTATTCAAATGTCGATCATGCACTAGTGTAATCTCTTGGTCAAGACAAACCAATCGAGCCTTACACCTCAACCTTTCGCGATGGTTGTTCATTTCTATCTAGGTGCGTGAATGGCGTACTTTTTAGTTACAAAGGATTTATTAATTTAATCTTACGTGATCCGGTATCACTAAATTAACTAATGTAAACACGTCACGAATTATTGAAGCAGTTATGAAGTAAATATATGTAACATTCATTCATATTTAAAGCATCAGTGATAAACAATTTATTTCAGTAAATTAGTCTGGAAATTTAGTTTTGATTATACAAAGTAAAAAGCATACTTTTCAGTATAATCCCAACAGTTTCCGGTATGGATAATAATGTTGAGTCGTTCGTTGACTAAGGAAAAAGATGTTAATTAATATGAAGCTAATTCAGTGGCCTAAATTAATTAATGGACTGGATAATCTTAAACACGGGAAATAATAACCGGGAGCCATATTAACAGTAATATGGGTTAAGATGGATAGTGCAATATTAATTATGTAGTAGGATTAATTAATATTTATGGGCTTAAATAATATTGTGGCTCAATATTGGAAATTCAAGATCCATTGAAAGGCCCCTCAAGTAGCCCAAAGATAAAGTCCACTAACTGAAAAAAGTGTTTAAAATAAAATAAATTATTGTTGTATTTTTCCAATTTTTCGAAAATAATTAAAGGAAGAAAGAGAAAAGATTTTCTTGGAAAGATTTTATGGAATATGTATTCTTGGAATACAAGATTATTCCATAAATTCAAGAAAAGTCAAAGATCCTATTTCTTCCCTATTTAATTGAAATTTTCGAAAATCCCCTTAATATAAGGAAGTGGGATTTTTGTGGAATATTTTAATTATGGAGAAAAGAATATATTGGATATATTCAAGATTTCTTGGAGATCAAGAAAAAGATTTTTCCATCTTATTCAAAGGCCAAATTTTTGACCACCCCTAGTATTATAAATAGGGGATGAATTTTTCATCCCCAATGCAATTCCATGTATTGGAAAAATTAGAAATCCACAAAGATGGTGCAACATAATTTTATTTTTCCTTTTGTTAATTAATGTTCGCGAGCATCCTACCACTGGATAGTTGGACAAGGACGAGGGAATACTTGAGAAGGTCTTTTGGTGTGTTCGTGTGAACGGGATCCATCTTCTCAATGGTTGTCACTCTTAGAGGTTAGTTCACGTAAACTCCTAGCAATTCCACATGCGTAGGATTTATGTGACGAATTTGTATGCATGATTTATTGTTGAATTATTATTTGAATTAATATATGATTAATTCATGCTAGTAATAATTTTTAGAATTAAATTTTTATTTAAATATTCATCCCGAATAGATCCGGACAATCCATTCCCCAACAACTGGTATCAGAGCCTCGGTTTTGGGCTCTGAATTTTAAATTGTAATTTAATTCCTTGTTCATTAAATTTGAAATTGGATAGTAGAATTGCTAAATGTTTTTTGCAGGTATCCAATTGTCATGGTATTTGATGAATGTTTATTTATGCATGCATATAAACTGTGATTTTTAATTTGATTCGTTCGAATTCGTTTTGCCTCGTGAGAAAATCCACGAGTATATTAGGATTTGTTTGATTTGATCAATGTAATAGACTAGTCTAGATCTAGGTTTATTTAATTTTTATAAATAAATTGCAACAGGATCTAGAACAAAGACGAAGAATTAAAAACGGGCAATGGCGTCTTGATGTTTAAAGCACGACGGGTCTTTCTAATCAAGAAGGACATGCATTGCAAGCCCAAGCGTGGGCCGCGCCGGGCGGATGAGTGTATCACACTGGGACGATTGATGAACAGATCCGCGACCTATAAGATTATATGCAAGACGCAGATCCACACACCGAGGGGCCAAATATGGGATGGCTCGTGAAACGCTGAATGCATGCGGCTTATGGAACACGTGTTCGGGGATGAGCTACCCAATTTGGGACCTAGGACGGAACATTTTAAAGAACATGTTGTGGGGAGCTTTTCGAGATGAACGATGAACGCTATGAAGACTATTTCTCAATATCAAGACATGAGAAAATTAACTGTGACAATTGGATATATGTGCCCAATATGTTTAATTTTTTGTTTTGAAGTTTGCTTTATTTTTCTTGCGTATTTAATTATGTTTTGAATATGCGATGCATGAGAAATTGTTTTAGAAAAATCTCACTTTCGAAAATTACTAAGTATGTTTAAAAATAATTAATTGATAATTTTATTCCGATTAATTAAATTGAATTAATTTTGACCTCCATGATTTATTTATTTGTGAATTCTTTTGGAGAAATTCCCCCCACGGGACGGCCAAAAGATACCTTTCACATGAATAAATTCCAAACGGATGATTGTGGATTATTATTAGTGGCGACGATAACCCTCCCCACGAGGCTCGTTCAAAACAAAATAATAATTTTGTATTTAATCATGGTTATTACTTAGGTATAAAATTGATATGCATATACTTCCCCGAAGTCCCTGTCAATTTTATATTGGTCAAGTGAGGGCCAACTATTAATCTGGATATTAAAGGTTTGTAACTGTTTTCTTGTTTGTGACCTGCTTGAATGTGTTTAAATAATGACTCACCCCACGTGGCTTATTTAAACTATTTTGAGATGTTGGCTGGTGCATGTTCATATTTTTTGGAGATTTTAATATTATTCATGTGATCGAATTATGTGATAATTTTGAATTTTTACAATAGTTATTTATTTCAGTTCAACATGTCGCAACCTTTTAATCCACTGTTAATATACTTAAAGTCAATAGAATTGTATACGAAACTATGTTTATTGGAAACGAAAATTTATGATTATCTTAACTGCACAAAATCACAAGTGGATTCTTGATACACCAAAAACCAGATGAGCCAACTGACGAGTAAATAATGCGGGGCTCGTCAGATTACCTTATGAGAGATGTTGTCGCTGAAAATAGTGGAGGACAACCCTGTAAGGGATTACGTCCTCAAAATTGATGGCTCATCTAAACAAACTTGAGGTTCTGGGTACAGATTATGATCTGGAGACCCTGATTGTTTTGGTACTCCACTCTCTGCCCAAAAGTTTTGAGCACTTTGGTCTCGCTAGCTGATTTGTTGCAATCTTTGGTCTCAGCGGAGACGTTGATGGGGCACCAAACTCAAGCGTTGACGGCAAGTGATTCGTCTTCATCTTCTAGGCCAAGGGAAGACAAAAGGAATAAGAGGACCAAAAGCCATAAGCAATTAGACTCAATTGTTGCCTAGGGCAATGGTAAGATGAGGGATACTGATGGTGTCAAGGAAAATCCAAAGGGGAAGTGCTTCAACTGCGGTAAAAGAAAGGACAATGGAGGTTTGCCTGTTCCAAGCCCAAAAGGGCCGGAAAGAAAGGTAATTCTCACACACTAGTTGTTGAAACTTGTTTAGCGGCGTATACTTCTCATTCGTGAGTAGTTGATACAATTTCCACTGATCATGTTTGCTTCACAGGTTCAAGCGGACCCGACAACTTAGTGGGAGTGAGATCCTCATCACACTAGGCAATGTTACGTAAGTAACAGTTATTGCAATGCTACGTAATTAGCGGTTATTGCAATTCTACGTAAGTAGCGGTTACTGCAGTGCTACATGAGTAGCAGGAACTATAGTGCTACGTAAGTAGTGTTCAAAGCAGTGGGAGAAGTGCATTTATCTATTATTGATAAAATTTTAGTTTTAAGAGACGTTCTTTATGTTCCCAGTTTTAGATAGAATTCACTTTCACTTTCATATTGTGGCAGACGATGAAGAAGCAATGAACATAAACGTCTGAAGGGATTGCCGGCGGCATTGATTCGATTCTCCTCTCAGCATGATCGTGGGCATTAGCAACCAAGTTTTCGAAGATGTGAGGGTGAATGGGCCAGTACTTGATGTTTCTTTCATGTAGACGAATGTTTCGGCAGGGTAGCGGAATAATTATCGGAGATTGATGGATACGGTAGTGTGCAACAGAGATGGGAGTTGGTGAAGTAGAATCCATGTTGAGTTTTGAGTGAAAGTCCATCTGCAGAAGAATGAGAAGTTGATTTGGGGTGAAGATGAGATCATGGCTGGAGCTGTGAAGGATCGTAGGCTTTCGATTTTGTAATTTGAGTTCAAGTCCACATGTATGCCTTCTTGGGATGCCATGTTGAAATTAGGACTGTACACACAAATTATCTGCGGGAATCATACCGGTAGGTTGCCGATGAATGTTTCTACAGGGTAGCGGTACAATTGTTTGTGATTGACGGAGACGGTAGTGTGCAACAGAGATGGGAGTTAGTGAAGCAGAATCCATGTTGAGTTTTCTGTGAAAGTCCATTTGCAGAAGAATGAGAAGTTGATTTGGGGCGAAGACGAGATCATGGCTGGAGCTGTGAAAGATCGTAGGCTTTCGATTTTGTAATTTGAGTTCAAGTCCACATGTATGCCTTCTTGGGATGCCATGTTGAAATTATGGATTGTACGCACAAATTATCCACCGGAATCATACCGGTAGGTTACCGAGCTACCATATTGTGGCAAGCGGCGAAGAAGCAATGAACATAAACTTCTAAAGGGATTGTTGGCGGCATTAATTCGATCCTCTTCTCAGCATGATCGTGGGCATTAGCAATCAAGTTTTTTGAAGACGTGAGGGTGAATGGGCCAGTACTTGATGTTTTCTTTGATGTAGACGAACGTTTCTGCATGGTGGCAGTAGAGTTGTCGGAGATTGATGGAGACGATAGTGTGAAACAGAGAGGGGAGTTGGTGAAGCATAATCCGTGTTTAGTTTTGAGTGAAAGTGCATCTGCAGAAGAATGAGAAGCTGATTTGGAGCGAAGACGAGATCATAGCCGGAGCTGTGAAGGATCATAGGCTTTCGATTTTGTAATTTGAGTTCAAGCCCACAAGTATGCCTTCTTGGGATGCCATGTTGAAATTAAGGTTTCAACTTTCAATAAGATGATAGAGAGACTGTTTAGTCAAGTATTTTACGGGAGGAATGTGAGGGTTTTCATAAAAAAATGATTAATTAATGCCATGGGTGATTGATTTTATTAAAAATCTTGAGAGTGCCGTTGTCTATTTTTTATTTATTTATTTAATTTAGGTAAGTAATTTAAATGAGTGGATCTCTTGTGCACCCAAGTGCTCCGTGTACTCATGCAACAGAATGACCAATTTTAAAAAATACTTGACTCATTGAATATATTAAAAATGTTCTTGGATACATGGGTCATTGAATATATTAGACATGTTAAGACTTTGGATTTAGATATGGTATAGGATTGGAACTCAAGGCGAATTACCGGATCTTAATTAATTTCGTAAAGATATGCCGTGCACCAGTTGCACATAAGAATTTTTCAATTTAGATATGGTATATGACGACTTGGAACTCAAGTTTTCGACATTACCGTTTGCTTGACGGTGTATTAATTTCGTAAAGATATGGGTGTATAATTTTTCATTTAAGGTAATTTCTTTAGGTATGGTAATATATTTCAGCAGGATTTTGAGTTCATTAAAATTTAATTGAGGTGTGTATTTTTCTCAGTAATTAGTATTTCAAGATTTTAAGCTGCTCTCAAGGCTTTGTCAAAAACTATATATGAAACTATAGCCCTCCAACCTCGCGGGTTGAAATAAAAAATTTATATAAAATTTAAAAAATAAATTTTATTATTTTTTGTTGATTGTTTTATATTTTTATGGTTAAAATTATTTGTAAATAATATAAAAAATATTAAATATAAAAATGTAAGAATTGCATCAGGCTAGACAAAGCCTGTAGCCAAGGAGCTGGCTCAACAAGGTAGTGTTCCATCTCTATCATCTGTAGTTAGATCAAACGAGGGTGCTGGGGGAGAACAGTGTGGGTCAGTTAGTTATGCTGCTGTGCATTTTGGGTCTAGTGTAGATATTAACGAGGGGGATGGCAACCGTAACAAGCACAAAAAAGATCATGGAGCTTGGAGACACGGTGGCTCAACAGAGTCTTCTGGTACGAAGGGTGGGGCGTCTTCAACAGCGGAGCCAGTCAAGGAAATTCATCAATCTAATGAGAAAAGTGAAATAAGCACTGCAAATGCTGATAAATTTTTCAGTTAAAGATCAAGGAGCAATAGACAGAGGAATGAGACATCCACATAGGGGCCCACGAAGCACGCACTAATACAGATTTGGGCTTGAAGAGCTGTTAAAAATGACCTTGGAGAGCGGTTATAACAGCTCTCCAAGTAACAGCTGTCCAAGCTTGGACAGCTGATAAAAAACCGTTGTCCAAGATATTCACTTGGACAACGGTTTTTAACCGCATTCCAAGTTTAACATTTTAGATACGGTTTTGTAACCCACGGCCCAAGAATATTCATTTTGGACAAATGATTTACAAACCGCTCTCTTACCCCCTTTTTTTTAATTTTTATATATATAAATACACTTGGACAGCGATTAAAAACCGCTGTCCAATATTTTTTAATTTTTTTAATTTTAATTTATATTTTTAAAATCCTGTTTATATAAAACCAAAACCAAAACTAAAAACTAAATTTTATACCACACGATAATATATATACGTCCAATTAATATCAAAACATCAAATAAATTAATAAACGCATACACATCATGAAATAAATATCCGTCCAATACAACAAATTAAAACATGCATGAAGTATATCAATATAAATATATATATATAAGTAATATGCTACCAAAAGTTATCCCACTCTATCTATAATTATACAAGAATCGATTGTAAAGGTACCCTGTCCAATCCAATTTCCGTTTGTTCATTCTTTGTTTGGAGTAAGACTTGACCGGACGATCATAGACAAACTGCAAACAACGATCAATTAATCAATATAGTTAGATATATAGTACGTCTGAATTTTTATTCAATTAATAATAATTTAAATAAATCGATAAATTCACTTACGTTGATAGGAACCGCCGTTTGAGAAGCGCATATTATATCTTCAATATAACAGCACACAAAATGTCCACAGTGATCACTATCATGTTGCCTCGGTACCTGTTGATTAGCAATTATAATCATGTATTACAATTATAATTATTTTATATTAATTTAATAACTTAATAAATTAAATTTACCTTAACATTATTCCAGCTCACTTTATTGAAATTAGCTCTTGAGCCTTGATTAGGAAGGCGACTCCGATACATCATCATCACACTATTATTATTAGAATTAAAAAAATAAAGTTAGATTAAATATGCATAATTTTAATAAGTAAAACAAATCATTATATTATAATATTAAAAATGAACTTACGCTTCCATGTACGAAGTGAGATCAGGTCGATTTGAAGCCAACCCATTCGCAGCTGGATCCATAAAATACACACTTAATGTGATCATATTTATGGCGACCAGCACCCAATGATTCCTATATTATATTAAGAATATTAAAATTAACTGTAAATTTAGCATATGTGCAAATATCATATATATTATGAATATAAATTTTAACGAAATATATATTGTACTCACCCCACATTTGTTGGCAAAAAAATGAGATGATCTCTGTCAGTATAGCTCAGCATATGAGAAACTAACCACTCCATTGTATGTGCCCTATCAGCCATTAAGCAAGACACTTAGGGGGAGACGAAGGAATACATTCCACATGCTCGAGGATCTCTGGAGAGATATACCTCACCCAAATATCTTTGACCAACATATATACGCTAATTAATATTTAATTTGAAAATTAAACTATATAGAAAGTAAATACTGAGAATTAATTAGTAAACACATACCTGAGGTAAAAGGTTATGCTCGTTGCACTCAACCACTGGTCGTTCATGACTTCAATCACATGCTCCCGAGCGATGTATTCGTCAATAGAATTCCGATGAAAGTAAGCATTCATAGGAACTGTGATCATATTGAAATCGGAGGACTCCACTATCACTTGCACCGTATTCTATACGGTGTAGTCGTGATCTAAGTCTCCAGGCAAGGTATAACCAAGTCTGCGATCACCAATAGTGGAGTCCCTCGTTATCTCCCTCTGACTGGCTGCGACACCCTTTGATTTCTGTTTAGGCTTTTGTGGTGTCGGCAGTTTCTACAATTAATTTGCAACATTATTTAGAACGACAAATAAGATAATGAACTTTAATAACATATATTAAATTTACCTTCATAGTGAGAGAGACCAAGTTGGGAGGCCATTCGATGAAGTGCTCGACCGTTGTTCATACTGTGACAGCATCATCAATTGGTTTAGGCACCGATGAATCCTCTTCTCCAATTATGGGTACATCGAGCGTGACCCTCACGAAACCAAGAGTGATGGGACTACCATGAATAACTCCATCGGAGTTATTGAGCAACGTTCCTCTAGCCACCAACCGAGTAGGATCCTCCAAATAAAGGTAGCATGAGGTCGATGACTGTTCGAATAAGATATTTAGTTAGAAAATTTTAATATATATACTAGTCTTTAATTAAAATAAATGTGAGACACATCTGATACCTGTGGGATGTCATTTCAAAGTGCCTCAATAAAATTGTCCCTAGCATTAGCCGAAAACATAGCATCAGCGACACTATTTTCACAGCTTGCTCCACTCGAGGACATTCTGTGATGCGACTGTCTCTCGGACTCATCTGTTCCAACTCTTTAGCCATCTGGGCAACCTGTTCCGTAAGTATACCCACATGCATATTCATAGCTTGAAAAGCAGGTAACATGGCCAATGATGACTTCGTCACGCCATATCCAACACTCCGTAAGCGGCCGGGATGCTCCTGACGACCTATAGCCCGTACAAGTAGATCATTGGGACCGACAAAGTGGATGTCTTCGGGCGTCATGGTCTGAGATATACGCTCCTGAATTACAAAAGATTATTATTTAATCATTTGTTTAGAAATAATAGTTTGTAATTCAAAGACAAATTAATGGATAGCTTACCCCTTCTTCGATGATATGTTGTGCACTGGAATCGGGAATATCCCTATATCGAGTCTTTCTGGTAGTTTGAAATAACTCGAAACGGGTAACAACAGGCTCACTCTCTCCAGCTTTCTTTTTTTCTTCTTTCTACGATAGTCATTAACGTGTCCCCTTATTAGATATATTAAAAGTGAATATATAAACAAAATTAAATGTTAGGATTTTGATCTCACCAGATTTTCTCTTATTCGTGCATAACCTTTGTTCGATCCACGATATCGCGCCTCCATCGACTTGGCTTGTTCTCACTTCGTGACTACAGTGTAATAGAAATACGATAAACACTTAAAAGCATAGGGCATTAAATGATATTGATCAATTTTACCTGGAACTCATCATCCATAGATCGTCGCACAAACTCCTCCCAGTATGGGGCCACCGCAGGGCAATTCTGATACGCCTCAGGCGGACTAGCCGAGTAAAGACCAGTATCCGGATCTCGTGCTTGACTTCTCAGCCAAGCCTGAAAATTCTTGGCTAATACTCCAGCTAGCGACAGTATTTGCTTCTTCTTTGAATAATCAAGGCCGAGAAATGTACTCTGTACGCATATAACATAACAATGTAGTAAATTTAGTAATCATACAACAACTTTCAATAAGCATATATATAATTAACATACCGAAAGTTCATCCCATAATCTTTCCTTCAAAGAAGTCAGTTTGTCGCTACGCCAGTCCTTGGATGGCAGCACGATAGGGATTATACGCCTGACTGCAGCTCCAAGGTAGAAAGACAACGTCTCACTTTGTTTACCGATTGTCTGCCCATACTCATTGAATGATAACTGCAATAACATATTATTTAATTAGATTCAACGATCAATCAATATAATTACAATTTCAACTGTTCAACTATAATAAAATTACCTGCACTTGTTTTCCCTTGTTACGAGCCCTCTTAATAGAAGCCATCGTGACTATACCTCTATTGCGCTTATCCCCAGAGCTGCTAGTGCTGGGAGCAGAAGTGTCACTCTTTCTCAAGTCATCAGTATCATGTCGATCATCAGCACCATGATCTCCTAAATGTACTCCATCATCATCTCCATCATCTCCGGGATGTGGCAGACAAGACATGATCCTATAAAGCAGAAGAAACAACATTTAATAAACAAAAAATAAACAATATTTAAGGAAGCAGAAGAAACAACATTTAATAAACAAAAAACAAACAATATTTAAGGAAGCAGAAGAAATAACATTCAATAAAGCAAAAGAAACGACATTCAATAAAGTCGTACATTTCTTTTTAGCACTTGTTTTTCTTTTTCGCTTTTTGGTTGACTTTTCTCATTCATGACCATAAATGTTAACAAGATCCGGATTGCCATATTCATCCTCATCGATAATTATTCTCTGGTACAGGCGTAGATTTGCTAGATCATCGAAAGAGGGTACAGAATGAGTGAAGTTCTGAAAAGGATCATCGATTGTGTCAACATCTTCATCGCTAATCTGGTAACTACTGTTAAATTTGTTTGACAGAACCACGATGGACCATTTCTTATTAACTGGGTCGGGGACATAGAAAATTTGTTGAGCTTGACTGACCATTATGAAAGGGTCATCTCTGTATCCCACATTCTTCAAATCAACGCGTACGAAACCAGATCTTTCAACTTGGACCCCGTTAGGGATCCTCACCCAACTGCACTCAAAGATTGGTTGTCGGTGAACAACATAGTCGAGTTCCCAAATATTGACAATTTGTCCAAAGTAAGTAGTATTCGATTGATCCCCTACAGTTGCAGTAATGGACACCCCACTATTCTGCATTGTACTTGTGACATCATGATCTCTGGTATAAAATGTGTATCCATTAATAAGATAACACTTATACGAATACACATGTCTATCAAGCATTCTGGATAACCACTTAACTCTTTCATTCACTGATTCTTTATCCCGTGACAACATATTTGCTACATAACCATTGAATTAGTCAACAAATGTGCGATTGTGCTCAACTTCAATCCATGATCTATCTCTGGTGGGAAATGTCTCAACAAGTGCTTGCATGTGCAGGTCAATAAAAGGAAGCACATCGACCGTGTTGTGAAGTATGCACAAGTGCATCCGTGTTAGTTCCTCCATACCAACACTTACAGATTGACCACCGGTAATGCCTTCACCATCCATCCTATTGGTGTACCGAGTAATTGGAAGTCAAATTGCATCGAAATTCGGAATGAATTCAAACCAGTACTCGACTGCTTCTTCTACTAAATAGCGTTCTGCAATGCATCCCTCCAGCATTGACATATTCATTACATATCCTTTAAGCACTTTCATATATCTCTACACCATACATCCATCGCATACGAGCAGGACCACACATCCTTGTCTCGTGTACCAAATGAACGGTTAGGTGAATCATTATATCAAAAAATTATGGAGGGAAATACATATCAAGCTCACAGAGCGTCCCCACAATCTGTCTTTGAAAACCAAGCAATTTTCTAGGATCTATGACCTTGCCACTCATTTCCTTGAAGAACCAGCATAACTTTGTTATGGTTATGCACACATTTTCAGGCAAGATAGAACGTATTGCAATGGGCAAGAAAGTCTCCATGATGACATGATAGTCATGCGATTTGATTCACCGGTCTCACGCCATCATCGATACAAGTTCTCGTAGGTTGGACGAATAACCCCTCTAGAACTTTCACATCCTTTTAGCGTCCCAAGTAACTCTTTTCTCTCATTCTTGGACAAGGTGTGTGCGGCGAGGAGGTAAGAACGGTTGACCCCTTTCTCTGAAACGTGTTTTAATTCTGCTCTTATTCCCATATCAATCATATTCATTCTTGCATTGTAACTATCCTTGGACTTCTTATCAGCTAGGAGAGTATTGAGCAAGCTGACACAAACGTTTTTCTCAACGTGCATTAGATCAATGAAGTGTCTAACATACAACTCTTTTCAATAGGGCAATTGAAAGAAAATTGATTCCTTCTTCCAACCGCTAGTGGGGACACTCTTTGCGAAGCTCTTTCCGTATTGGGTGTCGATATTCTTCATCTCATTCAATACATCCAAACCTGAAAATAAAAGTGGTGCTTCACCTGTCTCGATTGTGCCATCGAATGCATCGGCCATTGTTCTGTACTTATGTGTTGGGTCCAACCACCTCCTATGTCCCATATAAACGGTCTTCCTACAATTACTCAAGCGAATGTGATGTGTTTTCTTGGTACAACAAGGACATACATCGGCCCCCTTCACACTATATCCAGATAGATTCCCGTAAGCGGGAAAGTCATTGATAGTTCCAAACAGCATGGCCTTCAACTTGAAATTCTCCTTTCTTTAAGCATCGTACACATCGACACCCTCATCCCACAGGAGCTTCAAGTCCTCTATCAAAGGAGCCAGATATACATCTATGTCGTTACCAGGTTGTTTGGGTCCTGATATCAACATAGACAACATCATGTAAGTGCGCTTCATGCACAACTCGGGTGAAAGATTATAAACTAACAGTATCATTGGCCATGTACTGTGGTTGGTATTTTGGATACCGAATGGATTCATTCCGTCAGTTGAGAGTGCAAGACGCAAGTGCCGTGGTCATTGCCAAATTCTGGATGTCTGACATTGAATGTCTTCCACTGGGTTGAATCAGCATGGTGTCTTAGCATTCCATCTTTGATCCTATCATCATGATGTCAAGTTAAATTTCTATCATTCACTGCGCTACTATACATTCTCCTGAATTTTGGTATTATTGAAAAGTACCACATCACCTTCGCGGGAGATTTATTTTTCTTATATCGCTTCTCCCCACAGTTGGGACATTCATCGAGTTCTGCATACTCCTTCCGAAATAAGATACAATCACCCGGATAAGCATGAATTTTCTGATGTGTTAATTCGATGGACTTGAGCATTTGTTTAGCATCATATGCTCTCGTAGGCAGTACATTTCCATCAGGCAATAGACCACTAACTGCTTCCAGCATACTTGTGAAGCACTAATCGGACAACTGGTGAGCTGCTTTTAGGTTGAACAATATTAACACAGCTGATAGTTTTGTTGCCTTCTCACACCCGGGCCACAGTGGTAATCCAGCAGAATCCCTTAACTTCTCTGACATATAAGGGTGATCTCGCAGATCACCGTCATCCCCACTCGATGTATCAACAGTCGGTACATCATCAAAAATATCCGCATCCACTTTATCTTCAAACCTAAAGTAAGTTCCTAGGTTGCTTGAGCTACATCTATCTCTTGTCTCACCATGAGATGTCCAAACGGTATATGCTTTATCAATACCGTGAATCATCAAGTGGACGAACAAATTTTCTTGACCACTAACAGTTTTTCCATTCATACATTTCCAACAAGGACATGGAATGTACCGATGGTCGGTGCAGTGTCTAATTGCATGATTACAAAACTCTTCCACCCCATTCCTATACTCATCTGATAATCGATATGCTCGAACCCACTTTCGATCCATATAGAACTAACTACAGATGCCTACAGATGCCTATAGGAAAGACAATATGAAGACTGTTTCTCAAGACAATGTATCTTAAAGTATTAAACCTAAAAGCATACCTAACTATACTTAATCTACATTCATTTTAATTTTCTAATGTATTCTAATGCACCATCATTAATCATCTAATTAAAGAAACACACAAAAATTAATTCAAGCCACGTACTAACAACAATTAATCCAAGCTACTAACAACAATATAATTAAACCAACATTAATCACACACTAACAACAATACTTTTGAATGAAACAACTAATACCTTTGAATGAAACGTCTAATACTTTTTAAAGAAACAACTAATACCTTTGAATGGAACACCTAATATCTTATTATGAAACAACTAATACCTTTTAATGAAATAACTAATACCTTTGAATGAAACACCTAATACTTTTTTTATTAATGAAACAACTAATACCTTTGAATAAACACCTAATACCTTATTATGAAATAACTAATACCTTTGAATGAAATAACTAATACCTATGAATGAAACACCTAATACTTTTATATGAAACAACTAATATTACCTTTTAATGAAACACCTAATACTTTTAAATGAAACAACTAATACCTTTAAATGAAACAACTAATACTTTTGAGTGAAACAACACACAAATTGACAACCAATTAACCACAATCTAATCAAACAACAATTAATCCGTAAACTAAATTAAACAATCTAATATTTAAACAAACAACAATTAAAATCAAGCCAATTAACCAATTAATTAATCTAACACTATATATATATATATATCCTAACATATAGATATATATAAATATATATATACATATATATATATACACATACATACATATATAAAACATTAAATAAAAAAATTAAATTACCTATATATAGAGGAAGGCGGCGGCGGTAGGGGAGGAGGAGGAGGAGGAGGAGGCGGCGGCGGCGGTAGGGAGGAGGAGGAGGAGGAGGCGACGGCGCGGTAGGGAAGGAGGAGGTGGAGGATGCACGGGCGGGTAGGGGGAGGAGGAGGTGGAGGGGCGGCACTGTGAGGGGAGGAGGAGGGGCGTGGCGTGGCGAGGCCTTTCGGAAAAAAAATTGAGAAGAGCGAGAGGAGGAATTAGTTGGACGCGCGAGGAAGAAAATTATGATACGTACTGGAGCGATTTGGGGGTTGTATCTGATATAGGGCTACGCCCTTAGAGAGCGGTTCGGAACCGCTCTCTCTTGCATAGCGGTTCTGAACCGCATTTCAAGACCCCCTCCTTGCAGAGCGGTTATAAACCGCATTGCAAGCAGCTTACAGAGCAGTTCGAAACCGCTCTCCCTTGCAGAGCTGTTATAAACCGCTTTTTAATATATTTTTTTTATTAAAAATCGCTCTCCAAGGTCATTTTTTGAGAGCTCTTTCTAAAAGGGCTGTCCAAGTAGAGCTGTCCAAGCTAAAATGTGTAGTAGTGACGGGGGAAAACCCTGATCCGGAAAGCTCTTTTTGGTGGGAAAACTGATGGAAGTTCTATTCAGCCTGCAAAAGAGAATGTTTCAAAAGATAATCGAAGCTTTGGGTCTAACAGCCCGAATTCTGCGAATAATCAGCATGGGGGCAGAAATACTGGAAGTGAATTGATGACCACATAAATTAACAGGAATCCGAAAAAGGATCATCCTTAATCTCAAGCAGATGAATCGGTAAATGTTAAGAATAACGTAGAGTTCTACCGAGAAAATAAGCCTGCTCCGTTCAAAGGGCATCCCTATTCCCCAAGCCAATGATATAGTTGAAACTACTGCTAACACAATTGATCATAATGAACACAATGTTTCATGGGGATATAGGAGAGCAGGAAAGGCATAATAATCGTGGTGCCAAAGGTCACGACACCCATGGAGATCGGTCAACTGGGCATGATCGTGGTGTATTTATTATCTCAAAATCAAATTTTGGTGAGTGAGAAATTAATTCCGGAAGATAAAATGTCACAACCTCTTGAAATGGGAATTTAATAGGGCTTTCTAGAGGAAATGGATTTGGAGATTTTTTGCAAATCCTAATAATTTGTGGGTGGGGGTGGTTAAGTCTATAAATGGGGGGGGGGGGTGGGGGTTGAGTATGGAGTCGTTGTGTGGGGTTGGGAAAAGTATTGAGAGTAGATGGTCAAGCTGGTGGAGGGATGTAGTGAGAAATTTGTCGGGGGTAGGGGGAAATGGTTCTGGGAAGATGTAGAAAAAAAGATTGGGGATGAGGGGGATACTATATTTTTGGACTGATTTGTGGGCTGATAATGTAGCTCTCAAAATCAGATTTCCAAGGATATATCATCTTTATGTGAAGAGGGAGGCTAGTGTGAGAGAGATGGGGCTGTGGAAGGGAGGAAGAAGGGAATAAAAATTGAATGGAAGAGAGTTTTATTCAAGAGGGAAACTGAAATCACTAGTGAATTTTTTAATCTAATCAACAAGACTATTTTATCTCAAGACACCAAAGATAGATTGAGCTGGAAAGCCTCGAAGGACGAGATTTATATGACAAATACAACGTATTCTAAACTGGCGACTGCTGCTACCAATCCAAACGTGGTACCAACTGATTGAGCTTTCAAATGGGTGTGGACGAAGGCGATCTTCTTCAAAGTGGCTGCAACAACGTGGAGAATTTTATGGAACAGGATACCGACAAAAGAAAATCTCGAAATATGTAAAGTTCTATCTACAGGCAACGAATCTAAATGCTCAATTTGTGGTGAGGAAACAGAATCTACCTCCCATCTCTTCCTTGTGTGCAATGGAAAGTATAAGGTGTGGTACGAGTGTTTCAAATGACTCAATATCTCTTCTGCTATTCATGGCGACATCAAGAAACAACTTCATAGAATCATAGATATGTTTCAAGGAAAGAAAGGGCGGAATTTTGCAATATGTTTTTGGAAATGTATGATTTGGATTATCTGGAAAAGAAGGAATAAACTGATTTTTGGGGCAGAGATATTCAACACTGTAAAAATTGTTGATGAAATAAAAGGCAGGCTATGGAATTGGCTACCTATGACTGTATTATTTGTAAATTTACCTTTAGAGAATGGTTAGCAGATCCTAGGAAGATCTTAAATTGTTAAGTACGTGTAATTTTGTTCTTTGCTCACGGATTACTTTTGTAACCGGACATTTATTTCTCAATAAAATAAACTTTTTCTGACAAAAAAAAGAAAGAGCGAGTGAAGCGTTTAAAAAAAAAATAGAGCGAGTGAAGCGTTTCTTTGGTCTAATCCCCAGTTTCAAAAAATTAAAATGCATTAATATAAATATACAAGAACAATCATTTAAGTAGATCATTGATTCAGTATCCTCCTCCCTACCATAAGTCCATATGCACGATCGGTCAATCATGCAGGAGATGTTAAACGGGTCAACCCTACAGGGCTACGGGTCTAAACGGTTCAGGGTCTTATCGATATACGATAAACATACCGTTAATAAGTGGGAACTAACCCTAGCCCTAATGGTTCGCAGCAAGCTACATGGGCCACTAATGGGCTACGAAATAAAATCTTTTAAAAAATAAATTAAAATTAAGATTTAAAGTATTCATGATATAATATGGTGTAATTTTAAATCCTACATATAAAATTAAAGGAGATATAATAATGCAATAAATGTGTTGCTAATTATATTCAATTACATCAATCAAATTTTTTTAAAATAAGAAATGTTGAAGAGATGACACTATTTAATACTCAATATAGCTATTACTTAATATTTTTTATTTGATTTAAATGTTGTCTTTTACCTATTTCATCTAAAATATGTACAAAATAAGAATAAATTATTAAAATGATCATATCATTATATTAAAATTAACTAAAAATAAATATTAAAACGGGTTTGGCAGGTTTACCCTAACCCTACAGGGCTCATCCCTATAGGGCTTCGGGCTAAACGGTCCAGGGCCTTGCAGGTTCACAATAAACGGGCCTAAAAAAGCTTAGCCCTAAACCTTGAATTTTTTTTCGTTTTAAATGGCCCGGCCCTACGGGCCATGACCCTTTTAACATCTCTAGCTTGAGATTCTCATCAATCTTGTGTAATCTTGCGGATCTTGCTCTTGCGAAAATATGAGACACTATCTTTGATAAATATGGTACAATTTCGCAAGTAACAATTCTGGGATAATTTTGCGAATAATCTTGCACGTATCTTGGGCCCAAAACCCTTGTTCGCATCATTAACTTTTGAACTTCCAATTCACTTTGGCTAGTGCGTGAATTTAAATATTGAAGTTATTTTACATTCAACTAAATTTCTCGGCATTCATTTAATTTTGAATTCTTATCTCCCCCTAATGTTGAGGAATGATCTTCATCAAATGTGCAGTCAGCCAACTAAGCTAAATTAATATACGATGTGGTGGTGATATAAAAATATATACTGCACATTCAAATATTTGTAGATGGAAAATATTTGGTTCTCACCTAGTGGTAATAAATTGGGGTATTCATGATATACAGTCGGTCGGATTTGAATTAGAGTAGCACCATGTAAAATTTCATGTCCCCTACGTGAAATAAATAAGTTGAAATTTAGATAACAATTAATTTGACGCAGTTTATCAGGACTTAACTAAACCATTTTCAGTGTGGATGTAAGGAACTAAATTTTCCATTGTTAATTCTAATGCTATATAATAATCATTAAATGCTTCCAATGTGAACTTATCGGCATTAATCACTCAAATGGAAGTTCAATAATTTTTGCAATAAATTTGCTTCAGGCAAACTATATCAATATAATTTTTAATAGCAAAAACTTGTATGCAATATTGAATATTGTGTTTATGTGTAATTATAGATTAATTGGATTTTTTTAATTTTTTCCATAGGTCAGACGTGCGGGTCGGGCAGGGCAGATTGCTGGCGGATATCACGACTTCCTTCTTTTTCAAGCTCTGTTTTCTAACTCGTCCTTAGTATTACCACCACCCTTCTCGGCAATAGGAAGAAGGCAGTAACAAAATCAATGAAGGCCTGCAATTTCCAGTGGGTCGGGTCGCCCGTTTCCTAAAAAAGGGCAGATACGCTCAGCGCACCGGCGACGGAGCTCCGATATTCTTGGCTGCTGTTCTGGAGTACCTCGCTGCAGAGGTCATACTCAATTTCATTTTGTGTGATTTGTTAATTTTATTGATCAGATTGTTCAATGTGTTAATAATTTTCTTTTGAAAGGTGTTTGATGAGATGCTTTGTAAATTGCAGTTGCTTGAATTGGCTAGAAATACTGCTAGGGACAACAAAAAGTCCAGAATTACCTGGAGGCATGTGCAATTGGTGATAAGGAATGATGATGAACTTTGGAAATTGATGCAGGGGGTCACTGTTTCTAGTGGTGGCGTATAGCCCAATATTAATCCGGTGCTTTTGCTTAAGAAAACTGGTGGATTCGATGACAAAGCTTCTAAGGCGGCGTCTCCTAAAAAGGGTTAGAATTTTTTTCGCTTGTACTGATTTTTGTTCATGTGGTAATACGTTTTTTACTTATAGGGTAACACTCTTTTGTTCATGTAGTAACACATCATGTTGTTCTTTAAATTTGTAATTTTGGACTAGGGATTTCTTTTCGCTCTTGTACTAGTTTTGTTCATGTGGTAACACGTTTTTCTTCATAGAGTAACATTTTTTTTTTCATGTAGTAACACATATTTTTTGAAATAATTACTAATAAATACAAGTTTTAAAACTCTCTTACTATTAGATACTACCCTTTTAAAAGGTTATTAATAGCTACAAAATTTATAGCTAAAATGTCAAATATATCCTTAATTGAAGAGAAATAGTAAGTTGGGTTTCTAAATTTCTCACACTCTATTTCCTCCCCAATAAATCATTGTCATGTGCAAAACTTTTGTGGTTAATATTTTTTTTTTCATATGTTTAATATGTGCAATATTTTTTCTTATGAATAGAACAAGCTTTTGCAAAAAATATATAAAAAAATTTCACATGCAAAAAAATTGTGTGTAAATTTTATGTGGGTAATGTTCAAATTTTTTTGCTCGTATGTTCAATATGTGCAATATTTTGTTCTTATGAATATAACAATTTTGCACAAAAATAAATAAAAAAATTGCAAATACAAAAAAGTTGCAGCAATAATTTTTTGTAGGTATAATGTTTAATATATTTTTTCATATGTTCAACATGTGTAATATTTTGTTCTTATGAATAGAACAAGTATGCACAATAAAATAAAATAAAATAAAGTTGCATATACATGAAATTGCAGCAATAATTTTTAATTGGTGGGTAATGTTCAACTTTTTTCTCCATAAGTTCAACATGTGCAATATTTTGTTCTTATCAATAGAACAAATTTGCACAAAAAATAAATAAATAAATTGCACATACAAAAAAATAGTAGCAATATTTTTTGTGTATATGTGCAAATAAAATTAATGTGAAGGAGTCGTGTAAAAGATGAAACTATATAACTTTTTAAGGAAGAACTGACAACCAACAATGATGAAAAAAATAAAGGGGCAAGAGCTCATTTGTCTTGGAAAATAAGTTTGGTAATTTAGACATGTGAAAGAAAATTTTAGAATTTATAATTTATAATTGGGGTTACTTTTGTACATTTATAGCTCATTTTGTATTGAATTGTAACTTATATTTTCATTAGTAGTAAATTGTAAAAAATCATTCCAAATTGTATCTAATAGTTAACCCCTCTTTTTTTTAAGTAATATGTAACATTGTACACATGTCGTCGTAACACAATATCCATGTGTTACCATATGAACAATAATTTATTACCTTATGAACATTTATGTGTTACATCATGTTTTAATACGTGTTACGTGAGATATGAAGTTATTTCAATATAACAATGTAGTAACATTTACTTATCCATTCAGTAACACATGGAGAATGATAAAGTATTTTTTTTAAATAATGTAATTTTTGTTTCACGTAGTAATACATTTAATTTCTATAAATATCATATTTTTTTCATGTAATAACACATAGATATAATAACACACAAAAACTTGAACATGCAAACTTTTTATGTTTATTTATGCTTTATAACTTCCACATCATTTGGAAACCCTGAAAACATTTCTATAAAATATTGGAACCTGCAGCGTCCAAAATTCTCGCGGTATTCATGTTTTTTTTTTTATCTCTACCAGGGATTTCATTGATCCATTACCTGTACCAAATTCACTCATGCAAATTCAACCAAGAGAATAAAATGTCATCGTTCCATAACTAAAAAATTATGTATCAAACCTTAAATACATTAATTAGATTAAATCAAGAAACTATGTAACTCGTGCAGGAGCGAAGCTATTGCACACACAAATGAATAAAGTTTCATGTAATATGAAAAATATTTTTAATATATATTTTTTTTTGATAATTCGATATATGGTGCAAGGACCGACTAATTCGGGGGACCAGAACCCACAGTCCACTAGCGGGGAATAAATAGATTATTCTTGAAATAAAACATTGTTATTTCTACTTTATGAATTTCTGACTATTCAGAAAACTTCTTATTGTCTCGCTGAAAAAATGGATAACAATGTTTTATTTCAAGAATAATCTATTAATTAAAAATATTTTTCAAATTACAAGAAACTGAATTATTTCAAGAATAATCTATTAATTAATGTATTTAAAGTTTGATACATAATTTTTTAGTTATGGAACGATAACAAAAGGGGCGGAGCCACTATGGGGCAAAGGGGGTCACTGGGCCCCTGGCCCCTTTGAAATTTTAATGTATAGTATAAATTATTAATTTATTTTGTGTTCAAGTGGTATGAGGATGACTTTAAAAGGCAAATGTGTTAATGTCCAAGTCCCAAACAATGCATTTTTTTATTTAAATTTCAAAGTGTGTCTTTTCTTTTTCATGTGCACCGTGCATTCATAGTGCATTTTAGAAGTATGTGACTTGTTATATTGAAAAATATAACTTATTTACATTGAATCGTGCAACTATTAATATGGAAAAATAATTGCACGGTTCAGTGTAAATAAGTTGCACTTTTCTGTAGAGCAAGTCACACAAATTTTAAAATGCACTATGAGTGTACGATGCATCTGAATGTACATGAGACCTTGGGCCCCCCTCGACGAATTTCCTGGCTTCGCCAATATATCCTCTTAGTTGAATTTGAATGAGTGACAATATGTGTTGTGTGCATAATAATTTGGTTCATTGACTCATAAAAGCTTTTAACTTACAGCTCAACCCAAGAATTCTTGAAGTAAGTTGAAAGTTCCATTTGTCTTCACATAAGTGTATTGGGCGAGTTGCCCACGAAGGCGAACTCGCCGCTCCAATTTGAGGGCTCCCTTCTTCGCCAACTCGCCCACTTTGAGTTGCCCACGAAGGTGTCTCATGTCGCCTTATGCTAAGAAGAGATTGGGCCTCTATTCCCGGGCCGGGAACTCGCCCAAGTCGCCTATTATTCAAGAAGCAGGGCGAGTCGCCCCTATTCCAGGGCAACTCGCCCATCTCGCCTAATTGTAAGAAGTGGGGCAAGTTCGCCCCTATTCCAAGTCGCCCATGACGACCTACGCTCAAGAAGAGGTCGGGTGAGTTCGCCCCTATGCACGGGGAACTCGCCCAAGTCGTCCGTTATTCACAAAGCACGACGAGTTCGCCCCTATTCCCATGGAACTTGCCCATCTCGCCCATTGTACAAGAAGTGGGGCGAGTTCGTCCCTATTGGCCGGGGCAACTCGCCCATCACTCTTCCAATTTAGTTGCCTATATGAAGAACCAGGGCCATACTTAGTCAATTAGATGGAATTGGTGATCAAGAATTTGCAAATGAGATAGGGGAGAGATAAGTCAAAGATTTTCCACTTACCAAAAGTTAATGATTTTGGCTAACTAAACACTTAAACAACCAACATCAGAGAATCTTCCCCAAATGACCGAGAAGTCTCTGAAGGAATTGCTGGTCCTACAACCGCGGAGTCAAAGGGGAAAGCATAGGCGCAAATCTCAGTAGCACCTACTGACCGCCACTTCTGAGTCTGCATGAAAAGTGTCTAGTTAAGCTTAACTAGGATGTAGAGTGCAGTTTAGAGTTCAATGTAGTTGGTTACAATGAATGCTTGGTCGAGCTCCATCGAGAGGTGGGCAAGGCAAGCTGGGTAATCACTCTGTACTATAAATATGAGAAGTTAAGGCTCTTAAGGGGGTCGAAAAAATTAATAGTAAATACAACGGTTTTATCAACAAACAAAAGAGGCCATTGGCCCAAATCCTCTCACATTTTTACTTTCTCGCATCTAACACTTAGCATTTAACATTTAACAATTATCATTGCCTTCAATGAAGAACATTCGATTTGTTCTTCATTAATCACACCTGTTTCACCATTACTACTTTTTTGTTATATCTATCCATATAGCCACATTCACTATCTTGTTCCGTAAATTTTGGTATATAACAATATGAAGCATGACACTAACGTGTTTTGACACACATTCTTTGTTAATTAGTCCTTCCATAGAGTAATAACCGCATGGATGATTATGAAAAAACGAAATATCCGGATAGCAAATGTTGTTAAAATTAGGTTCGTCGCTTGTCTTCAAAATGTTTTATTTCAATGTTTTATCATGCTTAATAATAGATATATAGTAATATATTTATTGAAATAACTTTCTTATTACAAGAAATTGAATTATTCATTGTGCGAGTAATGACATGCATCACTTCTTTATTCGCACGTCGTCTGCGGATCTCACCACTCTCTAAATCGACAGATTGCCATTGCACTTCACTTTCCACTGTTGTTGTAATTTGTTAGTGTATGACGTAAATGTAGTAAATGATAATTAATTGTTGGAGACTCTACACAAATCATCGTAATAAATTTAAAATTAAGGAAAATATATGAAAAGCCACACAATTTAATTTTTTGGTGCACAACACTCGGAAGATATATGCATTTCCGAAGCACGAGTTTAATTTCCCTTACAGTTATATATTTTAATCAGAATAAATAAATAAAAAATATTAGTGTTAACCTTTACGAGTACCCAAATTTGTTATTATTACACGTCGGGCAAATTTTTGTTTTATATTTTAAGAAAGACAAAAATTCGTATGAGACGATCTGATACATGAGACGGGATACAAACTAGCACCAATCAACTTCCACTCATTTCAAAATGTTAAAGCGTCGTGCACAAATTATGCTCCACCTCATGATGAGACCGTCTCATGTAAAGTGCCTCTTCTGAGAAAGAAAACGAGAAAAAAAGAGCCGTGACAAAAGCGTTAAAAACCGATTAGATTTCGCTGATGGGAGGCATTTCGCTGCAACAACGGGGATCGATTAGATTTCTCCACAGTGCCAAATGAGTTTCAACATCAATAACAGAAACGGATATATAGGAATAGGGTTAGGGCACAAAGGTAGTATGCTTCTTACTCGGACAATTTATTTCTTTTGGGCTTTCTGTACTCACTCGGATAAGATGATCCCATTTATCTTATCAATTGGAGCCTAAAGGATTATTTTAAAAGTCAGAGCCTTTTAGCTCCGCCTTCATGAAATTCCAAGACCCAAAAAATTCTTCGATCTCCATTTCGGGTGTATGGAATTCGTTCATCTCTAGTACTGAAGATAGAAGGGGAATCCATCCACGATAGTCCTTGGGCTCCCTATTGGATTTCATGAAGTTACTCAACTCGTCTGATGTCAAGGCATTTGGATGAGTTTTCGCGTGCTTAGAGAAGATCTCATCGAATTTAGTTTGAACAAACCTGAAATCAACATAAGATATAAGCAACTCGACCATTTCTTGAATTAAAAGAGATAAAATAAATCAGTTGAATTTCCCAGGTATCAATTTAAAGTAAAGGTTCAAGTTAAGATCTACATGTTTGTGCATCGACTTTAGTAAGTCTCTTTGTACACTAGTTGTACGGTGCAACTGTACACAACTAATACTTTCTAATGGAAACAACTAATGATCTTCAGTGTAAACAACTAATACCGTGCACCTAGTGCATACAAGACTTTGTCAAAAAAGTAAAAAAATAAAGAATGTGAAGTATACCTTCCTTCTTTGTCATAAACAATACTCTTAGTTACTTGCAATCTGTAACCTGTTTTGACGACTTTGTATATTACCAAACTGCAAGTTTTCCTTTGTCTACCCATCCACTAGCATATCCACATTTGCCCCTCACCAAATAATCCCAATTGATATGAGTATGGTGGTGTTTTGAATCTCTAAATTAACTCAAGAAGCGTTTTATTTTTTTTGGGGGAAGCTGGGTCACACCCACTTTCCAAAAAAACGCTTCTGCAATGTTGACTACTTCAAAAATTAACATGGCAAGGAAAAATTAACGGCAGGACAAGTTGATCAATCTCAGAGCACATCACGCAAAGTTGATCAATCTCAGACTAGACTTTCAACATAATACTTTACGCTTCTATCAATGAATTAGTGTTTTTTACAAGAAAAAACACTGAAAGCACTATGTGTACATCATCTTTCTGAAATTTACAAGAAAATATACAGTTATGGAAATGCAAAGGATCCGAATCCGGGTTTTTTGAAATATGTATAACGACAACAGTACTACAAGTAAGAAAACAAGAAAATCAGCCTCGAAGCACATATGATCACAGCCCTTTGCCCCAGCTTCGTAGAACAAACAGGGATTCACACGTCATCTCTAAATAGCTTTTTCCATAGAGTACAAAACAAATCTAGATATGCTATTACAGAATGAAGCAGGGAATGTCCATATTTATGTTTGCATTATAACTAACATTCAGCAATGCAAAATATACAAATATAATAGACCTAAGGTTCTACTCAAGTTGACAGCCATATATGCCTGCAGTTCTTTCTATAATTGGGGGTAATTGGCCAATGATAATGTGATATCCAAGTTGACAATCACATGGCCCCTGCATTTACTTTAATTCTTCCCCACATCCCTCCATAACCTGTTACAAATATTTAACTTTCCACGTTCACACATCTCTATATACACAGTATAAAATCAGAACTTTTGAATCCCTTATTATTAGGCTTTTTTTTTCATTATCACAAAATCAGAACTGACTCCTTCAAATGGAGTAAACCATACAAGACAGGGAAAACTTCAAATGATATAAAACCAACATATACTCATCTAATTCTAAATTGAACAGTTTACAGCAGGAAAAGATGATAAATCTCAGGAGAAAACATAATAGCAACTGGTTTCTCAAAAATGTCATTTTGATCTTTCAAACATCTGGTTCGGCATCAGAAGCAATGGACACTAAACTTTCGACGTAGAAACACGCTTCCTTCAACGAAACAGTGTTTCTTATCAGAGGATGACGAGGAAGCCCTTTATCTTCAAGACAGTAAATCACAAAAGTAGATGTATGGATTACTAGAATTTTCCCATTTGGTATCCCCCAAAATGACAGCAATCCTTCATTAAACGGATAGTGACGAAAGTTTCGAAGAGTAGCCACTTTAACCCAAGACTCTGTTACCCCATATTCCTTCATAACCCAAACATCAAAGTAACTTTCTTCATATCTACTATCACTATTACTATCAGGAACACAAAGTACACTTAGGCATCCCCCAATCACTCCAAGAACTTGGAAAGTATCACCCTTTGGATAACTAGGCAGCTCAACCATTCCATCCACCTCCCTATTCAAATCGAAAGAAACAATCTCTTGATAATCCGTAACCCAATGAAGATTTCCACTTGCAAAAATCCCACCTCCTTCAAATAGAATACCAGAATCTTGTTCATTCTTCAATGTTTTCCATGAATTGGTCTTTAAACTATAAATTCTAGTAATAGTCCAGTAAAAAACGGACTGTATCTCACAGTAATTTTCACAAACACCTTGTAATCATCACTCAACTCATCATAACCGAATCCACACTTTCGAAAGTAGCCCACATAATTCCTGCCCACATCAGGCAAATTCTTAGCAATTCTTGTAGACGGATTACACAATACAAATTTCCCCGTTGGTTGAAGAATACAAACAAGCCCATTACAGGAACCCACAAGACTAAACACCATCTCACCGTTGATTATATCATCGAATTGAAACGGATTAGGTAACAATGACCGCCAACAAACTACCGCAAGCATTCTGTGGCGTTCGGGGTTAACAATGATTCTGTGGTGGGAAAGACTAGCGCTTTTTATTGAATTTTGAAGGTGGGTTTTGATGAAACGCTTGTTGCCAATTAACGAACACCAAGATTTCGAAACGCACCTGAATTTCAAGAGGGGTTTCACCGGGAGTCTTGACAGTATTTCTTCAACAATTTCTTGAGGAAGACGAGGAATGTTTTCAGAGATTTTGATGCTATTTTCTCGCTCCATGTGGTTTAGGCTGGGGGATGGAGGGGTTTCTATCTGAAAAAATTATGGATAAAACTGAAAAACTTTCTCTGGGTTAATTTGTATCAACAGTTTCTTGATTCGAAATGGTATGTTGGTGGAGTTTGCAGACTGTAATTGGTGTGCATTTTGAAGCAGCGTGATAAATGTGTGAAGGGTGTTTCGGCCTTTTAACACAGAAAACGGATAGAAAACTTCTCTTTATAAGTTGGCGGTTGGTACCTCTTATGCACGGATTCTTAAAAAATTAGCGTTGCTAAAGATTTGATTTAGCGGAGGTGGTGCGATTCGGTGGGATTCGCGCAGGATTTAGACCGGATCGCCCACGTGGCGTATCCCAATTTTTTTTTTAAATCGGATACGCGTATCCTGTTCCGAGAATACGCGTATCAGATACGTATCGGGATTTTTTTGTAAAATTTATTAACTTTTTGGGGTTTTTTTGTAAAATTTTAAAACTTACTTACTAATAATTTGAAGGACACGCTTTAAAACTTACTAAATTAAACCTACTATTCACGCACACACTACACAGGTTAATGACATTTGATTTAATTGTTATTTTGTTGCTTATGGGATGAATTTTTTGATATTAGTTATTGTAAATTTTTTGATATTATTACAGGTGTTATATATAATTAAATAAAAATAAATTGACGTATCATCGCCGTATCGTATCCTAAAATTTTAAAATTCTCCGAATCCCCGCACCCGAATCGTATCGTATCTGCACCCCGCACCTGTACACGTGCAACACAGGTTGGTACTGATCCCGATTCAAAATTTTATTTTATTTTACTTATTTTGAAATACTAAATGATGTTGACGAAAATATAAAGAACGCGAGAGTTGGATAAATCCAAGAGAGCAAATATATGCTGACTATACATGATGCCGATATTTCTTGAAATTAACTATACTGAAACCCCTGTATTCTAACTAGGGTGTTTCTTACGTCAGTCGGGGTGTTATACTGACTGTCAATAGTCAGTTAATCTGAACCATCAGATCTAAAATCTAAAGGCTTAAAATTAATGACCTGCTACATGTTGTACTGTGTGTCGTACTGACCATCGTACTGCATCGTACTATATGTCGAATTGTGTCGTACTGTCGTACTATTATAATAAATTTAATAATTTGAAAAGTATAATTATAAATTTACTGATTTATCCTTATTTAATTTATTAAAAAAACTATTTTAATTTAAAATTATTAATTATATTACAACAATTCAATTCGTAGTTCATTACTTCATTTAGTCTCTTCCTCTTCCCCTTCAAAAAGAAAAAATAAAGAAAATTTCTGCACAAAGTCGACTCTGCATAGGGTTCAATTCGCCAGACTAGGGTTTCCTCTAGTACCACCATTAATTATCTAGGGTTAATTCAATTCAAGATTTCATAATACAGACCACTGTAATCCCCATCTTCCCCCACCCACGCGACTTCAGAATTCAGAGGCAGAGCATCGCCGCTGGAGCCACGGCGACGCTGGTGCGGCGGACAGTTGCTTGATGACAGCGATGGCAGCGGTAGGACTTCGAGGCGGCGCCGGTTTTTCTGGTGACTGACGGCACAGGGGATTATCTTGCAAATACCACACTTTGAAACTCCTTCTCGGTTTTGAGGACGTGAAGGAAGACGAGGAGCATGATGACGATGCTGATGATTCCGATGATGACGAGGATGACTCTTCAGGTTTTCGATTTTATCTTTTCCAGCATTGTTTGATTCTGTTTTTTTTTAATATTTAATTATTTATTTTTAAAAATTGTGGAATTTTTTGGGTTCTGATGTGTACTTAAAGCTCTGTCTTGTTCTTGGTTTGTTCAGAAATTTTGTTTCATATTTAACTATATACCTTTGATTTGGAAAATTGTAGAGACATTAGACACAGATGGAAGAGGAATTTTTTCATTGATTGTGAGTAGAATTGATATCAGATTCTTGAATTTATTTCTTTTAAAATTGATGATTGGTGCTTGTTTTTCATTAATTGTGCCCTGAGTTATAATCATATTGTTCAAAAGCTATAGCTTCATTGTATTAAGGAATTTTTCTCCTTTTTCTCTGTATTACCATTTGATAATTTGATTTTGTGTGGAGTATACTAATCTTGTTTTTGGTTATTTTTATCACTTGATGTTGAGATTGCTCGACTTTTTGATATCATATCACTCTTGTTCAGATTTTAAATCTTGAATGGTGGCAATGCTAGCTTCCTTTAGCTGTGGTTGCTGCGTAGACTTAACATATCATAGAATGTGGGGTGTTCATTTTTCATGATGCCTTCTATGTGTTTGATTGTATTCCTCAAAGAGAACTTTATTTATGAAATGTAAAGGAGTTGAAGCCACTCCATTTCTTATTTTTTGAGGTTCTAATTGTTGTTTAGGAAAAGTGAAAGATATGTTTTTTTATCGTTATTTTAGTAATTATCTTGATTTTTTGAGGGACCTAATATGCTCACAACAGGTGATGATTAAGTTGTGTGGAAGTCGAACTCATTAGAAACTCATTAATGAAGTTGAGGGCTGTGAAATATTTAAGAATGGAAAATTTAAGCAATATCTTTGTGCTACACAGTGAAAATATATTCAGTTGGAATTGTTAAAATAATCCCGATGTTCTCTATATTTATAGGATCATTGCTTTCGAGTTCACTTACAACCGAAATGTTGTGGGGCAAGCACATATAAGTTGTCGGAGTAATTTGACAATGATCGACTATGTGTTCCGAGAACTCGATGATTATCATAAAAGAAAGTTTGGAAGCTCATGCATTAAAAACCTTTTTAAGTTGTGGAAAGAGAGATGTTGGATACCAGCTAATGATAAGACCGTGCAAACACACAAGACCAATGAAGTTTGGTTCAATTTCAAAGGAGAGGTTGCAAGATTTGGTTTACAAGAATTCGTCTTAATTACTGGATTAAATGCTGGAGATATGGAAGAAATAAATCAGCTTTTGTTGAAGTTTATATTGATTTAAAGCACTTATTTATGTTTTTACGTACATTTCTTATGTTCAAGATATATATTTATATCGATATGGTAGGAAAATAATGAATTGATAGCTATATATGTCAATAACGACGTACGTTCCGTCATAACAACAATATATGTTATTCAAATTTCGAGTGAATTTGATAACTTATTTTTTTTCTAGGTTGTCATTTTGTGAATATTAGAACGTATTATTAAAAGAAACAATAAGGTTTTCTTGTCGAGGATTCATGTTTGCTTATCACCTCTCTTGTTGCTTCTTGGTACAATGTTCATCAATTCTAATTATTTTTATTTGAATATGTTGTGCTTTAAATTAGTGCTTTCTTGACCTATATATGTAATGTTAAGTTATTTTAATTTGAAGAAGCTATAGGAACATAATTGATCAATTTCATGTTTTGACATTATAAATCAGATGACACTTTGTGCTATTCCCCTGTTTCTTGTGTTTCTTCATTGTGATTTAATTGCCAATTGGCATCTACAATTTTCAAGTATAGAATAAAATACTTTGCATATTCCAAAACCTTGGTACATGAGTCATTATATAATGCTACTTTGATACTTGAATTATGGTAATTAATATCGGCTATGTAACATCTAAATCTTATTGCAATGCATTTCTTATCTCATGGTATATGATTAAGTTCTAAACCAAATGCCATTTATGTCATGTAACTTCTAATATTTCTGCTCAAACTTCAATTTTATACCGGTTTCAAACACTGTTGTTTGGTTTTCTTTCTATATGTTAATTCTTGAATATATAATACCTCTTTTTCTTTTTTTTTTATCATGCTAACGTTGTCCAAGTTTTTTTATTTTTTTTAAGTACTCCGATTTTCTAGGAATTGCTTGGCTTGAGAGATGGAAGAGACAATGTTGGAATTAGTAGCTATGTTCTTCATTTTTTGATTTATTTTTAGACAACGTCTAGTATGAAAATTTTCATACATGAAAAAACTTTAATTTACAACCAAATTATGTAATGGTGAAGGTAAGACAAAACTGAGTGGTTCATGGTTCACGATTTCTTTGCTGGAGTTTGGCTAGACATCCCAAACTCTTCAGTTCTGATACTTTGGACAGAACTCAGAACTCTGAGCTAATGTGCTCCTCAACGGAAGAATTGTCCACTTCTATATCTTCAACTTCAACGTCTGACAACATTACGGTATTTTCTAAATCATAACTGCACAAAAAATGTGGAAAATGTCAATAAATCTTATCCGAATATTGGCAAATTTTTAACCACATTAGCAGAGATCAGCAGAAGCTATACAATTGAGTCATATTTCCAACATTTACTTGCAGATAACTGGAGATAAGCAGGGTGTTGTAGGAAAACGAAAGGCGGGTAATTTATGCTATACTTTCAGGATTTTACAACTTTATATTGATCTTTGTCAATGCAAACCAATTTGACAAGTAATACCAATGAAACCAAAAAAAAAAACATATGAAAAATATGTCTTCAATCAAAGAATCAATTTATGGTGCAACAGATTATAACAAACATGTGGACAAGCTCATGACGCAACAAAAAAACTGCCCTTGCAAACAATGCAACAGCAGAGTGAAATATTAAACAGCAACCAAGCTAAGGGAAAATCAAAGTAACATTTTCCCAGTACTACTATTCAAGTCTAAAAGTTTCATGTAGTTCAGCAATTTACACAAATTATCTTTGCAAGGCCCAACATGTTAAGTGTGCCCATTACATTCGTCTTCTAATCACAAGTTAAGGCTTTAAATCAATTCCAAGTAAAATAAAAACAACTGCAATGCAACTAGTTCAAGAATATTTTTCCCAGGTCCTACACTATAAACTAATAACATCAAGCTTCATAACAATGATAATCATATGTGGAGGAATCACAAGTTAAGGCTTCTACAGATTCATATGTGGAGGAATCTGCAGCTTCAAGTATGGGAAATAGTGAGGCATTGTCCTATGACCTGCCTACAGAGGCTCAGTTGGCTGAAAATGAGCAAGCCACATGTGCAACTGCTAACAATGATTTGGACGGCACAAAGGCTTATCAGGAAGCTGATGCACCTGGCTTATACAATTTTGCTATGGCCATAATTGATCATAGAGGTCATGGAGTTGTTTACTCGTGCTCAATAAAGCAGGTTTCATTTAATTTCAGGATATGATGTTTGACAAGGTTAATGTCTCAGCTAGATGTACAAGAATATATATTAATACCTCTCTATTGATATCCTTTTAAGTTCTCTTACTTGCATCTTTTTTTACTGATGCAATACCGACTCTAAAACCTTTCTGATATTTAGACATATACTTAATATACTATATTTTGTGTCTTCTTACTTTTCTCATGCCAGAGTGTGTTGCCTGGAATTCTTCAAGGTGATAAAAGACTCCCTTCTATATGGTTCTGTTGACAATGGCAAGAAAATATGCTGGAATGAAGTCAACTTGAAAGAAAAATATCATCTTTATACCTGATAATCAAACTAGCAATTCAATTATATTGTGCAAAAACACACTATAAGCAACCAAGACACAGATTTACATCAAAACATTCTGAACTAGACAATATAATCTCAGCATTATAAAACGATATTGGAGATATGAAACGTTAGTTTTGTAATCACAAGTCAAGTCCTTAAATCAATTCCAAGTAAAAAAAAAAAAACCAAATGCAATACAACTAGTTCAAGAATATTGTGCACTTGTTCTACACTAAAAACTAGATATCAAATCTCATAATAATGATAATCAGACCAGCAACTTAATAGTATCTTGCAAAAACACACAGAAAGCAACCGACATACAGAATTTGCATGGAAACATTATCAACCAGACAATATAATCTCAAGAATCAAACACTAAAACATAATAATGCACATAAATCTCTAATAGTTGCCATTGATCTAAACACTAAAGCAATAATGCACATATATCTCTAATAGGTGCCGCTGATCAAAACATCCATCAAAAGAGTGCCGCTGAAGAGTGTTGATACACTACGAATGTTTATCATCTAATGTAATTGTATTACTCTTCGTTACAATACTAAATTTTCTATGATCCATTTCTAATTTAATTAGTGAACTTGTTTTCAATATTATTAAGAAAACTTGATCCATGTTATTAGGCACAATTAAGTCATTGCAATGTATCCATTACAAAACAATTACAACTACTATTCCCCATTGTAGAGTTAAAGGTAACCTGCTGATTTTGCCGTAACTTTATACTAATATCTCAATTGCCATGGAAGTTCTATACCTTATAATTACTTTAAATGCATCATTTTTTCAACTAAAAATAAATAAATTATAATGTAAATGCACATAAATCTTCAATCAGAATTTCTCATACTGATGCAATCTGAATAAAGTGATTCCTTCTCAGCCATTCTCAATAATCATATTAGAATCATAAGTCCAAATGAAGACAACAAAAAAGGGCAGGAACAGAACACAAAAACTTGTATGAGATACGAAATGTGATACTTTTGCAAGTTTTTATGATACTTCAGAAGAAACTTAATTTTTAAATTTTCAAGACCCTGCAAAAATATCACCAAATGGGTGTTTTGATCAACATCCATCAAAAATATCACAAAACATATATAATATGCAGAATGCTGAAGAATAGATTGTTGCACACTGTGATGCTAATTTACAGAACAAACTCACTCTAATTTGCAGAACAAAAATTGCAGAACAATTGAAACTTTTGAACTAACAGTGAACAAATTATTGAAAAATTCTGCTTCGCCCCTACCAATGGCCGGCCATAAGCAAACAAACTCACAAAGATCCCTTTTTTATTTGATCACTGAACTAAGTAAAGAGAAATTTACGCATAATAATCAAACTGACCAAGAATCCAATTGTAACGTGGTAGAAGAGGTGCCGGCGATGACTTAGTGGCGTGGTGGAAGAGGTGGTGGCGGCGACGGCTTGCTGGTGGAGGAGGCGACGGATTGCTAACTGAAGAAAATGACGTTAATATCTTTTTTTCTTTTCGAAGGGTTTGAGAAAATTGGGGGAAAAGGTGGAGGCGGCGATGGCTTAGTGGCGTGGTGAAAGAGGCGGCGGCGGCGATGGCTTGCTGGTGGAGGAGGCGACGGATTGCTGGTGGGAAGACGACGTTAAACTTTTTTTTCTTTTCCAAGGGTTTGAGAGAATTTGGGTAAAAAGGATGTATCAATTTAATTATTTAATCTAATTTCTAATAATCTGTAAAAGGGGATAGGATGGCAAATTACAAAATAAAATTTTAAAAATAATTTAAATATATTAAATAAGTACAACAGGTGACAGGTAAATACGACAGAGTACGACGCCATGTGGCGCGATTGTAGAGCCTAACTGTTGTCAGTCAGTACGACACCCTGAATGACGTAAGAAACACCCTTCTAACTATCTAGATCATTTTGAACGTATTATACTCTGGGGTTTTGAGATCTAATCAAAATCTTTCTTTTATATTAAATTCATCTCCCAACAATTTCCCAATTTTTTATGATGTCAAAACCATCTATTACATTGTTAAGAAAACCTAACCTATCACAGGATTCAGTTTACCTTATCAAAAAGATGAGACACTAGAACAAGTATGACAAACAGTTTAAAGAAGATAATGAGATATTATCTTTTGTTGATCAACACCCAAAAATAACTATTTCATTGATGTATGATAGAGAGTTACATTTTACAATGAAATTGATTTTTCAGATCAACAAAAAACCTAAAGAACTATTGAACTTCATCTTCAGTCTTCTTCAATCTCATCCTCAGGGACTTAAAGACTGAACATCCCATAGTACCTTCTCTTCTGCTCATCTCTCTACTTGATGATCTCAGGATGACTTCCAGTCAGTCCCAACTGTGTAGCATATTCAGCAATTTCCTTGAAAATAGCAGCTTCATTGACAAAGCCTGTGCTGAATCTAGGGGCAGCGTACATGTATGGCTCAGGTGTCACGATCTTAACATCATGCTCATCTGCAAGATTAACCCACTTTTGCAGATACTCAGGATAGAAAGTCAGGAGATACTCCAAGAAAGCTTCATTCCTGCCAGGACTGCTTCCTCTCCGGTCTCTAAGCACATCATGGTAGAACCAGAATGTTCTCTTGATCTCCTCCCAAGAATCACTGATCTGGATTGACATCCATTTGTCAATGTATGGCCATTTCTGCACCTTTGTGGTTCCCCTTCTTCTGCTTATGAACTTCCTGAAGCTTTCTCTTCTCTTTTGTTCTTCTTCTTTCTTCTTCTTCTTGGTCAGTTGAGCTCCTGATACTGATGCAGTCATCTTCTTTTCTTTCTCTATGTTCAGAGCTTTGAGAGTATTGTGCCAATAAAAGTCATCCAGCTGAGAACTTGTTTCATATTCTCCAAATCTTTCTTTGAAAAGTTCCTCCTTCTCAGCTTCTTGATCTTTCTGAATATCAGATTCCTCTGATTCAGAAAAGTCCGTGATTATTTTTTTTCTGAACGGGTCTGGCAGCAATCTTTTTCTTCTTCTTTTCAGGCTCCCTGAATGCTACAGTTTTCCTCTTCTCAGGCAACTTTGGTGCAATTCTTGCATGAGCCTCACCAGTCAGGCTAGTATTAGTGCCTCTTCTCTCAAGCATCTTTTCAGCAGCAGCTTCCCGAGTGGCTTGCTCATCTATCTGAATGTACTTAGGCCTGGCTCATTGAATTTTAACTTTCAGTTGCTTCAATCTCATTCAGAGCTCACAGAATCTTCTTTGCTTCTTTCTCTTCCTGAGCCTTTTTCTACAAGGTTTTCACCAACAATTTATCCAACTCACCCTTTGGAGAGTGAGATATCCTTTCTCCCTTTTTGACATCATACCTTGGGAGAATTTGAGATAGTGCATCATCCATATGAAATTGGTCTTTGCCCGTGCACCTTATTTCTCCAGCCAGATGATCATGTTCATCTTCTAATCTCCTCAGATAGTTCTTGGCCATGGAGACTTAGCCAGCAAGTGGAGCAAATCGATTTGAGAAGACTTCATGCATCATGTATGTCATCTTGGTCATGAGCAGAATACTCATTCCCTCAACAACTGATTTGATCATCTCTTCATTCTTCTCAGTCATTTGACTTCTAGATAGGCAGTTCTCTCTTCATACTTCTTGTCCATTTTCTCTGATATTTCTTTCCAAACTGCATCAATCTTGGAATCCAAAGCAATTATCTTCTCAGTAAGTCCAGTCTGGACTGATTGCACATCAGCAGATGAGCTCAGATATTTCACCTTTTGAGATTGTTCGGTTAAGACAATCTCCATCTAAGTCATTTTAGTCACAAGTGGCTCAACCTTCTTCAGTTCCTCCAAGATTGGTGTTAAGTCAATCTCAGGAATTTGTGAAGTGTGCTCTGTTTGAGCCTCAGTCTGCATACCAAACTCAACAAACTTCAGGATAGGTACTTTAGTAACATAGTGCCAAAATGTACCTGAAGGGATCTATCTTCAGTCTGAGGATTTTGAGATTCAACAACAATGATGGGTTGTGACTCATCATTTTTTTTTGGCTCAACACTCTTCTCCTTTTCAGTTGGCTTATCCTTCTCAGTTTCTTTGTCTTTCTCAGCTTCATCACCTTTCTCAGCTTCCTTATATCTTTCATCATCTCCTTCACATCCATCCTTCCTTCCCAAGTTAGGCTCACCTGTCTCAACATCCTTCTTCTCTGAAATCTTTTTCTTCACAAGCTCATCAAATTCTGAAATATTTATCCTGAGCTTGGTTCTCCTGAATCCTGAGAAATCAGTCAGGATAGTTGTCTCCCCATTCCACCATTCTTCTCCTCTAAATGAGGCAATGTTCAGCATATCAGGAAGGGTTTAGTTCAGGATGTATACAGTGGTCCTCAGCCTGATGAACATATCATGAAGATCAGGGTATGGTGAGAGTTCACGATATCTGTCCAGAACAAACCGTTCCCCCTTACTTCGCCATTTAGTTTCCTCTACTTCTCCTTTCTTCAGCAGTGGAGGGCTTGGTTGTTCAATGAAGGTAGGTTCAGATTGGATAATCTGTAAACCTGTTGGATCAAGGAATGGTTCATTCAAAAACTCATCCAGATTCAAAGTGTCTTGAGGATCTTTTGGCTCTGAAGGTTCAGGGGATGTGATCTGAATTTGGCTATCTTTAATGGGTTGTTTGGAACCCTTAAAGATTTCTTGAGAGATTTTATCTGTTCCAATTGAGGTCTTTATCACCTCAGAAAAGACATTCTCTTCTTCAGCCTCCTTTTCTACAATGTTCTTCACCACCTGAGCAAACACTTGCAATGGTGATTTCAGACCAGTCTGAGCATCAGTCGAGTTTCATCTTGCTCAGATTCTTCATCTTCCTTCTCGGTAATCGTTCTCAGCCTTCTCCTTTTCTGTTGTGGAGTCAAGGCTTTCTTCCTTAGTTTCTCTCCAGTTTCTCTTTTCAGTTTCAGTAAAGTTTTCCCTCTAGTCTGCTTTTCTGCCTCTATACTGGACTCAGTTCTCTTCTGAGTTTCTTGCCTTGTTCTCCTGGTCAGAACAGGTTCAGGTGCTGGAATATCTTCCTTAGTTTCTTCCTCAGCGGTCCCATCCTGAGTTTCAGATGATTTTTCCTCCTTATGGAAATAACTAACATTCAGCGATGCAAAATATACAAATATAACAGACCTAAAGTTCTATAAGTGGGGGTGATTGGCCAATGATAATGCGATATTCATATTCCTATAATCCATTCACAAGCAAAATACACAAATCCTCTTGTTAATATGAAAATAAATAACAGGTACTATATTTGATAGAAAGCACCGAATGCAGCATTTTCAGGATGAGAACAAATATGATGCTGTATAGTAAAAATTAAAGCTATTAAAAAACTTCTATTCCGTTTTCTTAAATTAATGTACTGATTTGATTGTTCTCTATTCCCCTTGGCCCCTGTTTTTATGCAATTCTTGATTAATAATTAGTGGTTTGCAACATCTTTTCTAAATAGTTCATTCTATGCAGTATACATTCTAGATATACTGTAACAGCATGTGGCAGGCAATAGGCGACAAATTTTTTTTTGTCAACAGCATGATAATAAACACTTGGCAATGCAAAATGCAAAAACATACGAACCTGGGGGTTTCACTCAAGTTGACAACCACATGGCCCTGCAGGACTTATACAGAGTATAAAATCAGAACTTTTGAATCCCTTATTATTAGGCTTCTTTTTTTCATTATCACAAAATCAGAACTGACTCTTCAAATGGAGTAAACCATACAAGACAGGGGAAACTTCAAATGATATAAAACCAACACATACTCATCTAATTCTAAATTGAACAGTTTACAGCAGGACAAGATGATAAATCTGGAGAAAACATAACCAGTAGCAACTGGTTTCTCAAAAAAGTCATTTTGATCTTTCAAACATCTGGTTAGGCATCAGAAGCAACGGACACTAAACTTTCGACGTAGAAACACGCTTCCTTCAACGGACTAGTGTTTCTTATCAGATGATAACGAGGAAGCCCTTTATCTTCAAGACAGTAAATCACAAAAGTAGATGCATGGATTACTAGAATTTTCCCATTTAGTACCCCCCCAAATGACACCAATGCTTCACCGAATGGATAGTGACGAAAGTTTCGAAGAGTAGCCACTTTAACCCAAGACTCTTTTACCCCATATTCCTTCATAACCCAAACATCAAAGTAACTTACTTCATATCTACTATCAGGAACACGGAGTACACTTAGGCATCCCTCTACAACTCCCAGAATTGGTAAAATATCACTCTTTGGATAACTAGGCTGCTCAACCATTCCATCCCCCTCGCTCTTCAAATCGAAAGAAACAATCTCTTGATTATCCGTAATCCAGTGAAGATTTCCACTTGCAAAAGTCCCAGCTCCTTCAAATAGAATACCAGAATCTTGCTCATTCTTCAATGTTTTCCATGAATTGGTCTTTAAACTATAAACTTTAGTAATAGCCCAGTAAAAAATGGGACTGTATCTCACAGTAATTTTCACAAACACCTTGTAATCATCACTCAACTCATCATAACCGAATCCATACTTTCGAAAGTAGCCCACATAATTCCTGCCCACATCAGGCAAATTCTTAGCAATTCTTGTAGACGGATTACACAATACAAATTTCCCCGTTTGTTGAAGAATACAAACAAGCCCATTACAGGAACCCACAAGATTAAACACCATCTCACCGTTGATTATATCATCGAATTGAAACGGATTAGGTAACAATGACCGCCAACAAACTACCGCAAGCATTCTGTGGCGTTCGGGGTTAACAATGATTCTGTGGTGGGAAAGACTAGCGCTTTTTATTGAATTTTGAAGGTGGGTTTTGATGAAACGCTTGTTGCCAATTAACGAACACCAAGATTTCGAAACGCACCTGAATTTCAAGAGGGGTTTCACCGGGAGTCTTGACAGTATTTCTTCAACAATTTCTTGAGGAAGACGAGGAATGTTTTCAGAGATTTTGATGCTATTTTCTCGCTCCATGTGGTTTAGGCTGGGGGATGGAGGGGTTTCTATCTGAAAAAATTATGGATAAAACTGAAAAACTTTCTCTGGGTTAATTTGTATGAACAGTTTCTTGATTCGAAATGGTATGTTGGTGGAGTTTGCAGACTGTAATTGGTGTGCATTTTGAAGCAGCGTGATAAATGTGTGAAGGGTGTTTCGGCCTTTTAACACAGAAAACGGATAGAAAACTTCTCTTTATAAGTTGGCGGTTGGTACCTCTTATGCACGGATTCTTAAAAAATTAGCGAAGATCTAAAGATTGGATTGACAGGGTGCGATTGGTGCGATTCGCGCATGATTTTTAACCGGATCGCCACGCATGTATCCCAATTTTTTTTTTTTAAATCGGATCTGGCGTGCTTTGTTCCGAGAATCACGCATCGATACACGATCGTGTCGGGGTTTTTTGTAAAATTTATTAACTTTTTGGGGTTTTTTTGTAAAATTTTAAAACTTACTTACTAATAATTTGAAGGACACGCTTTAAAACTTACTAAATTAAACCTACTATTCACGCACACACTACACAGGTTAATGACATTTGATTTAATTGTTATTTTGTTGCTTATGGGATGAATTTTTTTATATTAGTTATTGTAAATTTTTTGATATTATTACAGGTGTTATATATAATTAAATAAAAATAAATTGACGTATCATCGCCGTATCGTATCCTAAAATTTTAAAATTCACCGAATCCTTCAAGAAGATAATCGTATCGATTCGCACCAAGACTTTTTGACACGCGTGCAACACAGGTTGGTACTGATCCCGATTCAAAATTTTATTTTATTTTACTTATTTTGAAATACTAAATGATGTTGACGAAAATATAAAGAACGCGAGAGTTGGATAAATCCAAGAGAGCAAATATATCTTGTTATCGTGATCCGATATTTTTGAAATTAACTATCTTTGAAACCCCCAGATTCTAACTAGGGTGTTTTTACGTCGTCATCGGGGTGTTATCTTCGTTGTCGATAGTCGATTAATCTGAACCATCAGATCTAAAATCTAAAGGCTTAAAATTAATGACTTGCTACGTATTTGTCTTGTGTGTCGTCTTGACCATCGTCTTTGCGATGTCGTCTTATATGTCCGATAATCGCATCTTTGTCGTCTTATTATAATAAATTTAATAATTTGAAAAGTATAATTATAAATTTACTGATTTATCCTTATTTAATTTATTAAAAAAACTATTTTAATTTAAAATTATTAATTATATTACAACAATTCAATTCGTAGTTCATTACTTCATTTAGTCTCTTCCTCTTCCCCTTCAAAAAGAAAAAATAAAGAAAATTTCTGCACAAAGTCGACTCTGCATAGGGTTCAATTCGCCAGACTAGGGTTTCCTCTAGTACCACCATTAATTATCTAGGGTTAATTCAATTCAAGATTTCATAATACAGACCACTGTAATCCCCATCTTCCCCCACCCACGCGACTTCAGAATTCAGAGGCAGAGCATCGCCGCTGGAGCCACGGCGACGCTGGTGCGGCGGACAGTTGCTTGATGGCAGCGATGGCTTCGGTAGGACTTCGAGGCGGCGCCGGTTTTTCTGGTGACTGACGGCACAGGGGATTATCTTGCAAATACCACACTTTGAAACTCCTTCTCGGTTTTGAGGACGTGAAGGAAGACGAGGTGCATGATGACGATGCTGATGATTCCGATGATGACGAGGATGACTCTTCAGGTTTTCGATTTTATCTTTTCCAGCATTGTTTGATTCTGTTTTTTTTAATATTTAATTATTTATTTTTAAAAATTGTGGAATTTTTTGGGTTCTGATGTGTACTTAAAGCCCTGTCTTGTTCTTGGTTTGTTCAGAAATTTTGTTTCTTATTTAACTATATACCTTTGATTTGGAAAATTGTAGAGACATTAGACACAGATGGAAGAGGAATTTTTTCATTGATTGTGAGTAGAATTGATATCAGATTCTTGAATTTATTTCTTTTAAAATTGATGATTGGTGCTTGTTTTTCATTAATTGTGCCCTGAGTTATAATCATATTGTTCAAAAGCTTATAGCTTCATTGTATTAAGGAATTTTTCTCCTTTTTCTCTGTATTACCATTTGATAATTTGATTTTGTGTGGAGTATACTAATCTTGTTTTTGGTTATTTTTATCACTTGATGTTGAGATTGCTCGACTTTTTGATATCATATCACTCTTGTTCAGATTATAAATCTTGAATGGTGGCAATGCTAGCTTCCTTTAGCTGTGGTTGCTGCGTAGACTTAACATATCATAGAATGTGGGGTGTTCATTTTTCATGATGCCTTCTATGTGTTTGATTGTATTCCTCAAAGAGAACTTTATTTATGAAATGTAAAGGAGTTGAAGCCACTCCATTTCTTATTTTTTGAGGTTCTAATTGTTGTTTAGGAAAAGTGAAAGATATGTTTTTTTATCGTTATTTTACTAATTATCTTGATTTGTTGAAGGACCGTATATGCTCACAACAGGTGATGATTAAGTTGTGTGGAAGTCGAACTCATTAGAAACTCATTAATGAAGTTGAGGGCTGTGAAATATTTAAGAATGGAAAATTTAAGCAATATCTTTGTGCTACACCGTGAAAATATATTCAGTTGGAATTGTTAAAATAATCCCGATGTTCTCTATATTTATAGGATCATTGCTTTCGAGTTCACTTACAACCGAAATGTTGTGGGGCAAGCACAGATAAGTTGTCGGAGTAATTTGACAATGATCGACTATGTGTTCCGAGAACTCGATGATTATCATAAAAGAAAGTTTGGAAGCTCATGCCTTAAAAACCTTTTTAAGTTGTGGAAAGAGAGATGTTGGATACCAGCTAATGATAAGACCGTGCAAACACACAAGACCAATGAAGTTTGGTTCAATTTCAAAGGAGAGGTTGCAAGATTTGGTTTACAAGAATACGTCTTAATTACTGGATTAAATGCTGGAGATATGGAAGAAATAAATCAGCTTTTGTTGAAGTTTATATTGATTTAAAGCACTTATTTATGTTTTTACGTACATTTCTTATGTTCAAGATATATATTTATATCGATATGGTAGGAAAATAATGAATTTATAGCTATATATGTCAATAACGACATACGTTCCGTCATAACAACAATATATGTTATTCAAATTTCGAGTGAATTTGATAACTTATTTTTTTTCTAGGTTCTCATTTTGTGAATATTAGAACGTATTATTAAAAGAAACAATAAGGTTTTCTTGTTGAGGATTCATGTTTGCTTATCACCTCTCTTGTTGCTTCTTGGTACAGTGTTCATCAATTCTAATTATTTTTATTTGAATATGTTGTGCTTTAAATTAGTGCTTTCTTGATTTACATATGTAATATTAAGTTATTTTAATTTGAAGAAGCTATAGAAACATAATTGATCAATTTCATGTTTTGACATTATAAATCAGATGACACTTTGTGCTATTCCCCTGTTTCTTGTGTTTCTTCATTGTGATTTAATTGCCAATTGGCATCTACAATTTTCAAGTATAGAATAAAATACTTTGCATATTCCAAAACCTTGGTACATGAGTCATTATATAATGCTACTTTGAAGAAGATACATAAGTCCAAACAGTAACAACATCATTACATTGCTAAAAACTCAAAAATTTCATAAATTACAGCACAATTAATTCAGTTCCCTCCTAAAACTCCCTCCATTTCAAAATTCCCACCTAATTAGTTTAAAATCTTCCTCCTATTACACATTTCAAAATGAATTACATCCCATTAAATGCTAACATCACTACCATAAAATTCTGCAACACTTCAACTAATTACAGCAAGATAAAAACCCCCACTGCAACATTTAGAGATTCCTGCAACAAGAAATTAAATGCTAACATCACTACCATAAATTCTGCAACACTTCAACTAATTACAGCAAGACAAAAACCCCCACTGCAACATTTAGAGATTCCTACAACAAAGAAATTAAATGCATCAGTGTTAGTTAAAGATGGGTGAAGACAACAAGCATTTAACATGGGAAGAAAAGAACAGGTGTGTGACACATTTATTAATTGGTGCAGTGGATGGTGAACATTTACATGGCAAGCTCAAAGAAGCTGCTGAGCTATTTGGGATTTCTCCTAGAACTGTTACTAGGCTCTGGAAGGCTGCAAAGAAGCAAATGGACCAAGGTAAGTCATGTACCTTAGTTTCAAATTCAAAGGGAAAGCAGAAAACCAAACAAAAAATATTGGACGAAGAGAAGTTACTCAGCATACATTGGACAGATAGGTCTACCATTAGAGACCTTGCAGAAAACTTGAATATTAGTAAGCACTCTTGGAAGATGGATTAAGGAAGGCCAAATCAAAGCACATACAAATGCCATTAAGTCACTTCTTACAGACATCAACAAGCTTGCTAATTCAGTTTGAGTCAACTCTATGTTGACAGGGAAGGTAACATCATCAAGTTTCACAGCATGCATAATGTAATCCACATAGATGAGAAGTGGTTTTACATCACAAAAACAAGTCACGAATTCTACAAGCTGCCATCAGAAGAACATGCACACAGGGTTTGCAAAAGCAAGAGGTTTATTACAAAAGTGATGTTTATTTGTGTTGTGGGGAGACCCCTATATTCAAGTGATGGCACACTTGTATTTGATGGAAAGATATGAATGTTTCCCTTCACTGAACAAGTTGAAGCAAGAAGGAACAACAAGAACAGATTGAGAGGCACATTGGAGACAAAAAACATTGAATCCATAACCAAGGAAATCATGAAGGACTGCCTTATCAACCAGGTTCTATGATTTTAATTTGCACACAACATAAATGCAAGTATCCTAAACCTATAGTTGGTTACTTGCATAAATATTTTGTCTAGTTTCTTAAAACACATCAGAAAATTTTCATCATTTAGTGTTTAAGATGAGTATCCTTAACCTATAGTTGGTTACTTGCATTTAGGGGTTTGTAAGTGTAGCAAGTATCCTAACAATTATTGGTTACTCAACTACTTTTACAGGTAATACCAGCAATAAAACAGAAATGGCCAGCAAATGCTTCCAAAGAATCTGGATCCAGCAAGACAATGCCAAACCACACATATCAAATAATGATCAACATTTTAGAGCCATAGCTGAATCTGATGGTTTCAACATAAGAATTTTCTGAAAGAAAAACAAACTCACCTGACACAAATATTAATGATTTGGGCTACTTTGCATCACTTCAGGCATTACAAGTGAAGAAGAAGGCAAAAACTGTTGTTGATCTAGTTAATAATGTGGCAAAATCATTTGAAGATCTATCAGCAATTACTCTTAATAAAGTGTTTCTTAGCTTGCAGATGAGTTGCATTGAGATCTTGAAGGTTAAAGGAGATAACAGTTTCCAGACACCACACATGGGCAAAGACTCACTTGCATATCAAGGATTACTACCTGATAATCTAGAAGTGGATGAGAGTTTGGTAAGGGAATGCATAGAACACTTAATGCAGCCTGGTAATGGATTTGGAAGCACCTATGATTTGGGTAAACTTATTAGTGATTTAGGCTATTAGAAGTGTAAGACCCTCTTTTGTATATTTTGATTCCCACTACTGAGTAGTTGGTGAATGTTTACTGCATAAACATATAAGCAGATAAACTCCTAGTGCATGATTTGTTTAAGCAGTAAACATTAGTAGAACAATGCTTTTTGGTTTGTATTTTGACCATCAAAATGAATATGATGGCTTTTGGAAATGTATTAGACCCTCAGATTATAGCATCATCATTGGGATATGTGAGTTGCATCCTAATCTAGAATAGTAATCCTAGAGGTTGCAGATTAAATTCAGAATTGACACTCATAAGGATCATATTATGTCTCCTAAATGATGAGAGGATTACTCATCATTGGTGACATAATCTCCATTTCATGTTAAAACACGGAATAGCATGCAATTCAGTTCCATTTCATCCTAAAACAGAGAATAGCGTGAATTCAGTTCACATTTAATGTTAAAACACAACATATCATGAATTCAGTTCACATTTCATGTTAAAACACTTACAATAGCATGAATTCAGTTCACATTTCATGTTAAAACATAGAATAACATGCAATTCAGTTCACATTTCATCTTAAAATGGAGAATAACATGAATTCATTTCACAAAAATGTTAAAACAACCTACAATAGCATGAATTCAGTTCACATTTCATGTTAAAACACAGCATATCATGAATTCAGTTCACATTTCATGTTAAAACACTTACAATAGCATGAATTCAGTTCACATTTCATGTAAAACATAGAATAACATGCAATTCAGTTCACATTTCATCTTAAAACAGAGAATAACATGAATTCAGTTCACAAAAATGTTAAAACAACCTACAATAGTATGAATTCAGTTCACAATTCATGTTAAAACACAACATATCATGAATTCAGTTCACATTTCATGTTAAAACACTTACAATATCATCTTAAAACACAGTTAAGCACATTGCAGAGTACATGCAATAACCCAAACAAAATCAGTTAAGCACATTGCAGAGTACATGACATAAGTCAACAAGAAATTAAATAATGAAAGGCATAACCTGTAAATCAGATCTTTAGCCGATGGGCAAAGAATAATCAACATCTCAACAAACCCTCTATTGAACTCATGCAACCAATATTCTTTATTAGAGAACGGTGGTGGACACCCATGCATCGGTTTTCTTAATGCTAGCACTTCATCGAAAGCAGATCGGACGATGGCTCACAATTTTCAGGGGATTGAGAATCTTGAACAATCATTAGGTTGTAATCGGGAGAACCTCCAATTTCAAGGATTTCACTTTCAGCACCGATCTGCACCACGCCGCTTCCGTCTGCACCGATCTCCGCTGTAACCGTCTCCATCTTCCTTTCTTCTCCCCATCTTGTATACAACAGATTTTGTGAATCAAAAGCCCCCGTTTTTTTCCCACCAATGATCGGAGGCTGGATCTTGTTCAAACTCTTTAAAATCTTCGGTATTTGGCCACGAAGGTGAATCGGCAATGGGAGAATTAGGGTTTTTGGGATCCATCGATATGGAGATGGGCGAGAAGAGAGAGTAGAGTGCGGTTTGGGTTTGAGAGGATTGCAGAGAGTAACAATGGTGAGAGGATTGCAGAGAGCAACAATGGTGAATTCGGTGAAAATGAATCGAGAGAGAAGAGAGAGTAGAGTGCGGCTAGGGTTTGTGAGGTGATGGGGAGAGAAAAAACTGAAGAGTGGAGAATAAAGTGGGCCGGTAGGACATTTGGGATTTGGGTTAGGGGGTTAAGTTGGGCCGGTTAGTTAATAAAGGTGGGATTAGGGGATTAGGTTTTGTATTTAGTTGGGTTAAGTGAGTGACAATTAGTGTAATTTATATGTATTGTGAAGGATGTTTATATTGATGAAACTTTTTATTTTAGGAAAGTGGACAAAAATTGTGGGATGCCCAAAATAGAATACTGGACAATAATTTTGGGACGGAGGGAGTAATTTGTAACTTTCTTGTAACATCTATGTGCCTATTTTATGTTGATGCATCTTAATTCAATTAAAATTTGAGTCCTCTTTATCATCAAATATGTATTTGTAGCCATGGGAATGATATCACCCGATCACTTTCGGTATTCCATTTTGTATTTTACTGCTTATTCTACTGCTTAGATTATTGATATACTCCACTTTTGGAGTATAATGTTTAAAAACCATTAATGAACATAATAATCATGTCAAACTGTTAAAAATAGTGAAACTTACAATAGTCACCTTTTAAGATTGTAATTTGTTAATAGTTATAAAATGATTAAACATATGTATATATATTTTCACTTTTGTATGTAATTTTAACGGTATATGCAATTCAGTTTGTATTTATTGTTTAGTTTGATTTCAAATTTTGTACCTATGGCTAATTTCTCCAAAAAAAATTCGATTGGTGGATATAAATGAAAAATAAAATAAAAATATTGGAAAGAAACAGGAAGCAATAATGTGAGTAATATTTTGTGTAAATCACCTGTTACTGTAAAGTCTAAAATTGATAAATTATAAATTTATGGGCAATTTATAATTGGATCTAAATATTTGTATAGATCTTATGTTATGTATATTAGGGGTGGACGGTACGGCAAATCGAAAATTTTCTCGTCATACTATTATCGTACCGAAATTTTTGATATAAAAAAATATCATACCGTTGTTGTACCGAAAATTCGGTATACCGAAATTTCGAGATACCGAAATTTCGCCATACCGAAATTTTCGGTATATCGGTATACCGGAAGTATTTTCGGAATACCGGTATATTTTTCTTGTATACCGGAAATTTTTCCGGTATACCGATTTCGCATTTCGGTATACCGAAATTTTCTATGTTTTCATACCGTTATCGTACCGAAAATTTCGATAAAATCGATATTTTTTGGTATGATAAGTGCAGTATACTGATATTTTCGATATTTCCTCCGCCCCTACGTATACTCCATAAATTTGCGCGTTTGTGAAAAATATTATGGGAAAATTACACTAAGATACACATTTAATGAGAAGATTACTCTAAGGTACATTGTGCAAAAATAAATTTGCACTTTAGTTCAAACTAGATACTAAAGTGAAAACTTGGTTTTGCACAATGTTCTTTAAAGTAATCTTCCCATGAATTTTGTACTTTAGAGTGAATACCCCAAATATTATTGGCATAAAGGCACATAAATCGAAGATTGCAATTACTTTTAAATTTTTTTTACATACACTATCAATTTTTACTATTAGTTAATTTTTTTATAATCACTAATTTTATTTACTTTTTCAAGAGCATAAATTTTTGCAAACACCCCTCTTTAAATTTTTAGTTTATAGCTTTTGATAACTTATTTAATCTAATAAAAGAGAAATAAAACACTTCAAATTGCTTCCGTACACAATTCTAGATGACGATAATCACTTACAATTTTTTGCAAACACAACCTAAATAAAATTTCAAAAGATATAATCTAAGAGTTGAAGGGAGTATTTTTAGTAGCTTATGAACATGTTTTTTAAGTATTATTAACTTTTTTGCAAACACTATCAATTTTTTTTTTTAATTTTTTTTAACAAACACAATCAATTTTTACCATTAATCAATTTTCTCTAATAATCACTAATTTTAATCACTTCTTAAGAAAAATATTTGTTTTGCAAATACCCCTTAATCCGATAGCATCCAAGTCTTTCTTTTTTTAAACGTTTGCAACCCGTTGATTTAATGGTATGAAATTTGAAGGAATATAAAATCATGTGGGAGATTTAAAAATATATTTATGTAGAACCATGCAACTTATTGCATTAAATATACAATTTATTTTACATTAAATCGCGCAATTATTAATGTGGAAAATAAATTGCACGGTTCAATGTAAATAAATTACATATTTCAATGTAATAATCTGTATATGTAATTTTAAAATACATGAAATGTATGGTTCATTTGGTGCCTACAGTCTACAGAGCTTAGCTTATGAAGTGATATATAAATTCCACTTAAAATGAGAAATGGAAACTACAAACCTTCATTTTTTTAACTGATCGGGGTAAAACAATAAATAATAACAATTGAAATTGAGGGGTAATTTTTCATATTAGTTATTATGATAATAATAACAAACATATTTGTTTTTGTTTTTATGACAGGAACATGCATATTTTTTATACGACGGAGATCATTATATTTCTTAAGTTTATGTGTCATCACCATCAATGGTTGCATTTATCAATTGCAACGTATATTTTTTTTAAAGGATAATTCAATATACGGTTATTTGCTGCAATTCGATGCATCGTACTGATTTTTTACCAATGCATCAAATTTCAATAAATAATTATGAACTCTCGTGATTTTTTGCCAATAACTAATTAGTATATCGAATTATAATTTCTTTTAAAAAGCATATTATGATTGTGATTCTTTTATATGATTGACCCTGTATTTTATTATACTAAATTAGATTTTGTTTCTGATTTTAGGCTGCGAATTATTTGAGCATCAAGAGCCTACTTGACTTTACATGTAAAATAGTAGCAGACATGATGAGAGGAAAAAGCCCAGAGGAAATTCGCAGGATTTTCCACATAAAGAATGACTATACTAAAGAGGAGGAAGAGATGGTTCGCAGAGAGAATGAATGGGCTTTTGAGTTTTGACCGACATATATTCACTTTTTTCTCTGTTTAAAATAATATTTTTTATATCGATACTTCATTCCTGTTTTGTAACTCTAAAAAACTGTGGAGAAGCACTTGTTTTTTAAGGTATTAGACTCAACTCTTCTAAAAAATAAGTGATTCTACCTATTTAGAAGAGTTTGCAAACTGGTCTTTCATTTCTGACTTCTTTAATTGCTCATGCCAACTTTTTCATCATATATTGTGACCTTATATTTCATTAATCAATGTAGAGAGATTCATGTGTTGAAGTGGTCTCATTTATATGAGGATTTTCTACTTCCCAATTATATAGATTTGTTTTTCTATTATTAATATCCCAATTGTATAAATTTATTTTCATATAAGTTTTTATTTTTAAATTTATTTACTAATATAATTTTATGTTTTAATTATATTGAAAACTATAACAATCATTAAATAAAACTTAAATAGTATTATAATAGAAATTTTGCTCAATTAATTTACCTTTTCATTTTTTTTAAAAATCTTTGTACAAAATTTAATCGGTCTATATAATTGCACGAAGGGAGTACATATTGCTTTATTTTAAAACATATGAACGTCAATTTTCCTGTGGTGTACTTTTGTTTCGATTGGGATTCCATGTCGCATCATACAAAATAAAATACATATTTAGAGCTTATTATACCATTTTCGAGCATTTGAAAGAGACCGTCAGACAGATTGGTCCAAGCTTCAAGACCATCTTAAGGTGATGTGCTCAGCATACACGTGATATTCATGATAGGGATGGTTATAAGACACACCCAATCGGGCTTCCCCCAATCAAAATTCGCGTCGTAAATTAGAATTCTCGACATATCTACAAAATTAATAAGCATGTGGTTACCCGAATTCACTTGGGTGATGCTTGTTTTAGGTTTTAAGTAATTTTTTAAAATTTAGAAGATTTTGAAATCTTGATAGATAAATTGTAAAATAGATGTGTTTTTTAGTAGTGATATTTTATATATATATTGTTTAGATAGTGATATTTTATATATATAATAGTGACTTTAAAAAAAAAAATCACATGACCTCATGTTCACAATTTTCTAGATTGTATAGTATTAGTGTTGATAAAGAGGAAAAAATGAGTCATATGGGGTCTTGAGAAGGGAATGAATGGAGATGGCGACTAGGATGAAGAAAAAATGTGCTTGAACAATATTTAAATTTTATATAAATATGCTCATAAATTTCATTGACAGGTCCAATAACAAAAAAGGCGTAATGGTGGCACATGCTTGGCGAGTGATTCGGGACAAACTTCCTACAAAAAGTTTATTAATTTAAGTTAATTATTGATTAAATTAATAGAACAAAAATTCACAATAATTTGCGTAATCGGATAAAGATCATAACTAACAAAAATAGGTTTAATTTTGAGAGTTGATTGAAGATTCGCGGCGTGGGAGTCAAGCAAATCCATGAATCTTTCTATTCTATATATATATATATATATACACACACCAACAACCCTAAAATATTTTCCCTATTTCATCAAATCGACTAATTTCTCTCTCTGCATCCATTATTCTCTAAACCCACTTTCTCCCCCAAATTTCAATTAGGGCTTCGAAATTTCGACAATGTCATCTCCAATCGCCGTCGCCGATAAAAAGATGATAGTCGTGAAGACTTCCGACGACCAAACGATTGAAATAGAGGAGGCGATTGCTGTCCAATTCGAGACGCTAAAGGAGATGATCGACGATACTGATGGAGAATTCGCCGACTCTGCTATCCCCTTGCCTAACGTCACTTCCAAGGTTCTGGCGAAGGTGATTCAACACTGCCAACACCGCGCCGCCGTCGGTGGAAAATCCTTCGACGATCCGTTTCATTCCGAATTGATGAAGGAATTGAAGGGCGATCAGGAAGCTCTGTTCGACCTAATCATGGTACATTTCCTCTGTTTTTAATTTGTGGTATTAAAATTAATTTTATGTTTTATTTTAATTAAAACGTATTGATTTTACTGGTAAATTATAACTTTTGTTGAATTCTATTAGGGGGTTTTGAATTAAAGATGATGACGGCTGAATCTTGCATTTATTAATTTAAGCATTTTGGTCCTTGTAAGTTCTATACTAGATTCTTGCTTATTCAAAACTATATTTTACTTATTTTAGATTAGTTGCATAAAAGACCATGACGGCTGAATCTTGTGTTTATCAATTGCAATATTTTTTTTTGGAAATGGTAATTCAATAAACGAATATTTGTTACAATTCGATGCATTATACTAATTTTTGCATCAAACTGCAATAAATAATTATGAACTCTCGTGATTTCACAAGTTTTTACCAATAATTAACAGGGAATAGACTATTAGTTTGACCAACTAATACCTTTAGTTGGGTCAACTAAAACTTTCATTTTAAGTCTTTTAATTCCCTTTGTATAAATAGGGGCACTCTAGACTTTCTTTTTCATTTTATCCGATTGTACAAACTCTCTCCATAATATTCAATACATATTTTACAGTTTTTGATTCAATCATCTTTCTCTACATGGTATCAGATGTTCATCAATTCGTATATCGAGTTATAATTTCTTTTAAAAACATATTATGATTGATAAACACCCCCCAAAGATTGTGACTTTTTATATGATTGACCGTGTATTTTATTATACTCAATTAGATTTTGTTACTGATTTTAGGCTGCGAATTATTTGAACATCAAGAGCCTACTTGACTTTACATGTGAAATAGTAGCAGATATGATGAGAGGAAAAAGTCCAGAGGAAATTCGCAGGATTTTCCACATAAAGAATGACTATACTAAAGAGATGAAGAGCAGGTTCGCAGGGATAATGCATGGGCTTTTGACTGACAAGGAATAATATTCTACTTTCAATTTTATACATATCTTCACTATTTTTCTCTTTTTGATGGATTTTTGGAATGAGATTGTCTGTTACATAATTGGTGGTTCACTTCGTATTTCATAATATGAATGAATGATACGAAAAACGAAACAGGAAAATCGACTTTGAATTTTTTCTTTATCGATATTATATTTCTGACTTCTTTAATTGCTCATGCCAGCTTTTTTATCAGCTACCTAATTAAATTCATTGCGGTGATTATTTTGTGACCTTATATTTCATTAATTAATACGAAGGGAAGCAGGTGTGAAATAATTTCATATGCGGGAATTAAACCAAAATTTGCACCTTTATTAAAAGACAAAAACTCATATGAGACGGTCTCATATGAGACGGGTTACAATTAAGTACAAATTACACCCACACTCCTCAAAGTGTTAATTAAAGTGTCAATGCCCAATTTATCATCCGTCTCACCGTGAGACCGTCTCTAGTAAGTGTGTCTCTTATTAAAATGGTTTCATAATTATCAATTTTTTCAATTTATTCTCATATGTATTCAATTTGATTCAATTTAGTCCAAAACCGTCGAAGGTCGTTCAAAATTCGTTATATATTGATCGAAATATATAAGACACGTGTCTAAAACGATCTTTAATGACCGAGCAAGACTTTTGTAGACAAGCATTAGTGACATATAAAAAATCAATTTTCAAATATTCAACGTGTTGTTCAAATCGGAAAATGGAGTGCCAGGTCAAATACTGGTTGATATTCTGTTGAATCAATGGGTTCCGTCTTATAGTATTTCATACGACAATTGGCCGCCCATGCTTTCATGAAAAGTAAGAGCGATCCGGTGTCGCCGATAGCTATGCCGCCGCAGTCAAATATGTTGACTTTGACAGAAAGAACGGCTTTCGAGTTATGTGCACTCTCCAACGGGACTAATCGTTTTACGTTCCGGCTAAGGGGTAGAAGACGGTCAAGATTTGAGATAGAGATTGTTTCAGGTGATGAGAGATTTGGGCATGATCATTGAGTTTAGAATCATGGTTTTGATAGAAGAAGATGTAGGGAACGTAAATTGATGGTGAAAGTTGATCTACAAAGGATAGTTTGTGGGGTTTGTGATGATGGTTTGATGATTTGCTTTGAGATTATCTTCTCGATGATCGCCATATTCAGTTTCTATGATTTTTTAATGATGAAATGGAATTGGAAATTTGGTTCTAGTAGTTACAAATTAATGTAACGTTGATCGATCTTGTGATCAATTTATAATGTTTTCGTTTTGTGCATCCCCCATTTTTTCTATACACAATCCAACATTATTTAAATTAAAATAATCATATGTTAAATGACTAAACTACCGATATGTAATTTGACAATAAGGTCTCATATATGACAAAGTAAATTTAGTCCCAAAAAGAAATTATGTTTGTCGATCTGTTTTTATTTTTTTGATAATGTTCAATTTTAATTTCAAATCACTCGAAAAAAGCGAAACGTTCCCATTTTGATGAACATAGTTGACACGTGCGGGGGGTTTTTCCAATGCCTTGAGTGTAATAAATCGGCGTAATTTCGCATTTTCAAGCCAATTTCATCGAAATTGGACATTATCAAAAAAATTATGACTAAATCAATAAATTTAATTTTTTGGGACTAAATCTATTTTATTAGAAATTAAATTGTGGGAACAAATATAATTTAAAATAACCATATATATATATGTACAGAACTGGTCTGCTGACTGCTATGCCATCAGACCGCAAGTTTTCTCATTAGGCTAATTTTTCACTTATATTTTTCAATCGCCTTTTTTACCCACTATATTTTCCAACACGACCGCTTTTTTTCCCTTGTATTTTTCAACACTTTGATCAGCCAACATTTATATTTTTCAACATAATCCTTATAGTTTTCAACCCACGCAGAGAGTAATTTTGTTTTCCTATAACTTATTTTTCTTTCTTATTACTTTTCAAATTGATTCAATATCTAATTTAATTTTTTCTCCTTAAATAATGCAAACAAAATCTGCACACAATCTTCATAATTCAATGACATTTTATTTTTCGTTCTTTCTTCTTTTTAAGTGGGGAAAATTTTAAAACTAGCTAGTCCTGTAATTATGGTGATTCTACTTTTAGTCCTATAATTTTTTACTTTTTCAATTTTAGTTCTGAAAGTATCAACTTTAGTAATTTCTTTGCTAAGAAATCGAATTTTGTTAGAACTTTACACATGAAATGCCACCCAACCCAAAAAGGGATCCACGTCAACACTAGTCATCCCGCTCTGAATTAAACATATTTTGTCCCTTTTTGAGTTGGGTGACACTCCACGTGTGCAAATTGACTGACGAATTAAAAATCACCAATGTTAAAGGGATCACATGTACCTCACATTCTAATTCGAAAAAAAACCTCAAAACTTTCAAACTAAAGGACTAAAACTGATACATTTATTTAGAACTAAAATTAAAAAAGTAAAAAGTTAAAGGACCATATACTAAGACCTATTTTGATATTTTCCCTTTAAAAATTTTCACTTCTGATTTTTCTCCTCCTCCTCTGAAGTTCTTGACATTCTTTATTTTTTATTTTTTTAAATCTAAGGAAATAACAGAATAGAAAATACAGGAATTGACATCGTTGTTTTGAATATATAGTTGAATTTTTGCCACCCCAAAACGTCGTATTCGCTCCGGCTATGTATCATGCACGTTGCCTTGACTAAAGACTACAGCCTTGTTTGACTTCTTACTCGACTATCTACAGACAATGGCTCTCTTTGACTAAACTGACCTGCGGAAACTTTAGGCGGAAAAATTACAAATGATCCTGTAATTTTACCTGTGTTTATAATAGTTCTGTAAATCTATTTTATTAGAAATTAAATTGTGGGAACAAATATAATTTAAAATAACCATATATATGTACAGAACTGGTCTGCTATGCCATCAGACCGCAAGTTTTCTCATTTGGCTACTTTTTCACTTATATTTTTCAATCGCCTTTTTTTACCCACTATATTTTCCAACACGACCGCCTTTTTTCCCTCGTATTTTTCAACATTGTGATTAGCTAACATTTATATTTTTCAATATAATCCTTATAGTTTTCAACCCACGCAGAGAGTAATTTTGTTTTCCTATAACTTATTTTTCTTTCTTATTACTTTTCAAATTGATTCAATACCTCGGCTATTGACACCTGTTGAGAGAAATTAAATAAATGGATTATTCCCGACCCTCTCTAAAAGCTCGGACTTTTAGATGAGACGGAATTCTTTCATGGTATCAGAGCTTAGGCTCGCCCAGATCCTGGGTTCGATTCATGTGGACGCACTCCACCCATTTAAATTGTCCACTCGTTGGGCCTCATCCACAGAGAGCCGAGACAATGATTCGCCCCACGAATGAGGGAGAGTGTTGAGGGAAATTAAATAAATGGATTATTCCCGACCCTCTCTACAAGTTCGGACTTTTAGATGAGACGAAATTCTTTCAACACCCATGCAAACTTTCTTAATTCACCCACCCATTTTTTATGTTTTATAACTTTTACTAAATACACCAACCATTAAATTTACAATTATATCCAATACATTGTTTTTTACCCCCACACCCCTAAAAATACGCAGGCTCACCCATCTTTCAATACCTCACAGTAAACCACATCAGAGGCAAATATGAGCAAATAGATCAAAAAAATTATGAATCGTCATCAAGAGAATATTTCATATTAGTACCATTAGAAAGAATGATCGCTCACTCCTCTAATTATGTTCTTGCTGATAAAATTGATGCCCTTCTGTAAAAAACCATTGCTCCTCCATCACCATTTTGTAATTTCTTTAATGTTTCGATTTGTTTGATTACTGCAAATTTGATTTGCAATTTCAATATTGGTAAAATGCTTATGCTTTGAGGTTGCATATATGGCATCTCAATTCATAGGGTATGTTTTAGATCTTACAGATCCAAATTAATTAATGAAAAAAGTTTTTGTCCTTGGTCGAGGAACAATTCAACATTATTATCCATACCGGAAACTAATTCCACTTGCAAGATTTGGTATGATAAAACTTATGAACCTCCCAAGGGGGCAAATCAAACAAGCGTACTTGCACACGATTCTTCGTATTAAATCTTAGCAATCACATGTGACCAATAATATTCCCCAAGATAAAAAGTATTGAATCTCTCTCTGATTCGCTACCCATGATAAGTCAAAGCAATAGTTACCAATCCCACGTGATCCTATTTAAGGGACGAAGGTTAAGAAATAACGAACCACTGAGGTCTAATTCTTCCTTGTTCAGTTCTGAAGAATTTATCCTCCCCAGAGGTCCTATTCAAAAGATCGGTCATGCACTAGTGTAATCTCTTGGTCAAGACAAACCAATCTGAGCCTTACACCTCAACCTTTCGTGATGGTTGTTCATTTCCATCTAGGTCGTGAATGGCGTACTTTTAGTTACAAGGGGACCATTAATTTAATCTTCGTGATCCGGTATCACTAAATTAACTCTGATGTAACACGCATTTAATTATTGAACAGTTATGCAGTAAATATATATAACATTCAATCATATTTAAAGCATCAGTGATAAACAATTTATTTCAGTAAATAAGTCTGAGAATTCAGTTTCGATTATACAAAGTAAAAAACATATTTTTCAGTATAATCCCAACAATATCTTCATTCCATAACAAAATTCAAAGAAAATCTTTCTCCCTCTTTTATCCATAAATTTCGAAAATAAGAGGAAAAATTAAGCAACAATATTTATTTTATTTTAATCACCTTTTTCAGTTATTGAACTATTTGTTGGGCTACTCAGGGGGCCTTTAGGAGAATTAAGATTGAATCTTCTAATGGATCTTGAATATCTAATATTGAGCCACAATATAATTCAAGCCCATAAATATTAATTAATCCCACTACATAATTAATATTGCACTATCCATCTTAACCCATATTACAGTCAATATGGCTCCCGGTCATTATTTCCCGTGTTTAAGATTATCTAGCCCATTAATTAATTCAAGCCACTGAAATAGCTTTCCGTTAATTAATATCTTTTGTCCTTGGTCGAGGAACGGTTCAACATTATTATCCATACCGGAAACTAATTCCACTTACAAGATTTGGTATGATAAAACTTATGAACCTCCCAAGGGGGCAAATCAAGCAAGCATGATTTGCATTGCGATTCTTCAGATTAAATCTTAGCAATCACATGTGACCAATAATATTGCCCAAGATAAAAAGTATTGAATCTCTCTGATTCGCTACCCATGATAAGTCAAAGCAATAGTTACCAATCCCACGTGATCCTATTTAAGGGACGAAGGTTAAGAAACAACGAACCACTGCGGTCTAATTCTTCCTTGTTTGGGTTCAAGAATTTATCCTCCCAGAGGTCCTATTCAAATGATCGGTCATGCACTAGTGTAATTTCTTGGTCAAGACAAACCAATCTGAGCCTTACACCTCAACCTTTCATGATGGGTTGTTCATTTCCATCTAGGTCGTGAATGGCGTACTTTTAGTTACAATGGACTATTAATTTAATCTTCTGTGATCTGGTATCACTAAACTAACTACAGTGTAACACGTACGAATTATTGAACAGTTATGCAGTAAATATATATAACATTCAATCATATTTAAAGCATCAGTGATAAACAATTTATTTCAGTAAATAAGTCTGAGAATTCAGTTTCGATTATACAAAGTAAAAAGCATACTTTTCAGTATAATCCCAACAATCTCCCACTTATACTCAAAGTCTGCTTTTAAGTATACTACAACACGTCTCGAGTAGTCCGTGACATCTAATGTCACCTACACGAACCTAATAATTTCTCCCACATATACTCAAAGCAGATTGACAACGGTCTTGACAACCATTCCACTCACATGTCTCTTGAATGTATTCAGAGGCAGAAGCTTTGTGAATGGATCTGCTAGGCTGTCCTCAGACGCTATCTTTGCCACATCTATATCTCCTCTCTTAACGATTTCTCGTATAAGATGTCTTTCCTTTAATGTGTTTGTTTGACTCGTGGACTCTTGGTTCTCTTGAATTTGCAACTGCCCTTAGCAGATATCGCTAGACAAATTCAGAACACCATCCAAGTCCACTAAGAAGGTCTAGAGCTCAATTGGTTCTTTCACTGCTTCACAAGCAATTACTTACCCGATTTCCATGGTTGAGTCAGTGATGCATTTCTGCTTCACACTCGTCCATTTGATGGCTACACTTCCCAAATGGAAACACACTAACTGAGGCAGATAATTTCTGGAATCTAAATCTGATTGAAATCTCGAGTCCATGTAGCCGATGGGGATTGGAGTGTCGATCGATAAATCAACATTCTATCCCGAGTTCTTTTCAGATACTTCAGAATGTTTTTAACTGTCGTCCAATTTGCTTTCCCTGGGTTACTCTGATATCTTGCTACCATGCCTACGGCAAAGCATATATCCGGTCTCGTACACAGCATTGCATACATAAGGTTTCCTACAGCCGAAGCACAAGGAATGCCTTTCATGTCATCTATCTCATTTTGCGTCTTAGGGGACATTTTCTTGGATAGATGGATTCCAAGTCTGAAAGGTACGAATCCTTTCTTGAAATCTTGCATGCTGAATCGTTTTAAATACAGTGTCAATGTATGAATACTTGCGATAACCCGATCATCATTTTCTTGTGATCTCGAGTAATCTTGATCCCAAGGATGTGTCTGGTTTCCCTAAGTCTTTCATATCAAACTGTTTTGAAACGCCATGCCCTTACGTCTGACCACATCTTCACATCGTTCCCGATGATCACAATGTCATCTACATATAGTACTAAGAATACCAATGCGGTTCGACGCTTTTATATACAACAACTTTCAAACTCGTTTTGATCAAACCCATAAGACTTTATTACATGATCAAAACTTTGGTTCCAAGCTCGGATGCTGTTTGAGTCCGGTAAATGGACCTCCGAGCTTACAAACTAGGTGTTCTTGGCTTTGTTTCAATGAAACCTTTGTGTTGTTGCACATAGATCTCTTTATCAAGACTTTAGTTAAGGAAAAGTCATCTTGACATCTATTTGCAGATTTGAAGTCTTGCTTGTGAATCGATAAGAGAATACGGATGGACTTAAGCATGGCTACAGGCGAAAAAAATTTCTCATAATCGATCCCTTTCTTTCTGAGTATAACCTTTCGCCATTAGTCTTTCTTTAAAGGTTTCAACCTTCCCGTCCGATCCTCTTTTCCTCTTATATACCCACTTGCATCTAATGGGTTTGACCCCATTAAGTGGTTCGACTAGCTCCCACACTCTATTATGAAATAAATAACCCACTTCGGCTTTCATTGCTGTTTGCCAAGAATCTGCATCCTTATCTTGGAGTGCCTCGTCATATGTCCATGGGTCTGATTCTGGGAATCAAGTCCGAGGACTCTCCTATTCCCATGAATCTCTCTTTCGCCTAACAACCCTCCCACTATAACGAGGCTCGGTTGTGAAAACGTATCGTTTGGTATATCATCTAGTCTGATAAGACCGAGGTTTGCCCTCTAAGCTCATTTAAGGTAATCTCACTTCTGGGTTTTCTTTGGTTCATATAGTTTTCTTCCAAAATCTAAAGTGGGTGCAGATGTCCACCTTTTGATCTTCGGAACTATAGAACATACACCCTTTTGTTCCCTCGGGGTATCCTACAAAAACAGCCTTAATTCTGATCGAGGATCCAATTTACCGATTTCCTTGTCCAACACGTAAGCCGGACACCCCAAAGTTCTCATGTGTCTCATACTAGGCTTGCGCCAGGTCCACAATTCTTTGGGGTTTTGGGAACCGATTTGGATAGCACCAAGTTTAGAATGTAAGTCGCTGTTACCAAGTTATGACCCCAGAACGACTCGGGAAGATCCGCATAACTCATCATTGATCTAACCATTTCCAAAAGAATTATGTTTTTTTGCTCGCAACCCCGCTTTTTGGTGAGGGGTTCCGGTGCATTGATTTGGGATACAATCCTTCATCGGATAAGGGTTCAAAAACTCATCACTGAGGTATTCGCCTCCACGATCAGATCGTAGAGACTTGATACGTTTTTCCATATGATTCTCTGCTTGATCCTTAAATTCTTTAGAATTTTTCAAAGGTCTCAGATTAATGCTTCATAAGGAAAATGTACCTTGAGTAATCATCAATAAAATTACTCATAACCTCCTCTTGCTTTGGTTAACATTGAACTACGTACATCTATGTGAACGATCTCTAACACTTCTTTAGCCCCATTCCCCTTGGCTCCAAATGCCATCTTGGTCATATCACCCTCCAAACATGATTCGCAGGTTGGAATCGGTTCAACTTGGAGAAGCCCTAGTGAACCGTCTCTTACCAACCTTTGGATCCTCTTTGGATTTATATGACCCAATTTATAGATGCTAAAGAAGTGTCTCGTTCACGTCTGATGAACGCTTTCTTTTTCTAAAAGCTTGATTGATGTGCTATAGGATACATTTCGTGAGTGGTATGCACAGTTAATTGTATAGAGATCATTCAACAACGTTCCATGACAGATAAATTTATCAAAATAAAATTGGTAACAACTTTATTAAAAAGTAACCAAAATATCCATCATAAAAGTTTAGAAACTGAAAATGAATTCTTTCTAAAAATCCGGAACATAAAGAATATCTCAAAAATTAAAACTCTGTCTTCAAAAGACAGGTGCACTTCTCCCACTGCTTCAGCTGCCACTCTCGTAGCATCGCCCAGTGTGATGAGGACCTCACTCCCACTAAGTTGTCGGGTCCGCTTGAACCCCTGTAATGTGAAACAAACATGATTAGTGGATCCCGTATCCACCACCCACAAAATGGGAGGCATACGCCGCTAAACAAGTTTCAACAACTAGTGCGTGAGAATTACCTTTCTTTCCATCCCTCTTAGGTCTGGAACAGGCTGACCTCCAATGTCCTTTCTCACCGCAGTTGAAGCACTTCCCCTTAGCTGGCTTGTTCACTCCACCACCCTTCTTCACCTTATCTTTGCCATTGGCAACACTTGAGTTCACTTGCTTGTGGCCTTTGTTCCTTTTCTTGTTCTTACCACCCCTTGGTCTAGAAGAAGAAGAAGGTCCGTTTTCCACCAAGGCTTGGCTTTTCTGCCCCAATATCTCCTCTGCCGAGACTAAAGCTTGCAATAGATCAGGCATCGAGAACTTCTGATTATTCATCTGGCAGTTCAACCTGAATTGTTCAAAGCTTTTCGGCAGAGAATGGAGCACGAAATCGATTTGGGTCTCGATATCGTATTCAGCGCCAAGTACCTCAAGTTTATTAAAAATTGTCAATTAATTATTTAAACATACTTAGTAATTTTGAAGTTGAGATTTTTCAATTTGGCAACCCTCATGCAAACACATTTAAACAAATTAAATAAAGCATAAGATAGCACAAATAAATCAAGCATAACAGAAAAAAAACATATTGGGCACAAATTATCCAATTGCCATGGTTTGATTTTTCTTGGCTTGATCTTGAAGAAACACGTCTCGAATTTCTCCCACTCGTTCGTCTCGAAAAAAATACTTGTCTCGAACCGCCACGCCAAGCAACAAAAATGCCGGGATGCCCGCATCCGGCCGGCGGCTTAGCCTGGCTTGTTTCAGCGGCCTCAGCCCGCCAATGGGTCAGCGCCCGCCGGTGCTGCCCTCGCGCCTCGGCGGTGTCGGCGGCGTCGGCAGATCTCGGCGGCGGCAGCAGATCTCTGCCAAGGCTGCCCTTCGCCCGCCTCCCTTCGCCGCGTCCTCGGCGGCGCCGCGTCTCCGGGCGTGCCGTCTTGTAGCGCCCGCGATTTCCATCCCCGTCCCATTTCGGCTTTGGAAGCGCGCCTGCGCCCGTCTTTCATCTTCATAATACGCGCTCGGTGCCCGGCCCGGCTGCCTGCGCCCAAAGCGTGCCCGCGTAAGACGCCAAGACCGCCCGCCTCCAGTTCGGATTTCGTCCTTTAATTCTTCGTCTCTTTGTTCCCGATCCGGTTACAATTTATTTACAAAAAACAAATAAACCTAGATCTAGACTAGTCTATTACATTGATCAAATCAAACAAATCCTAGTCTACTCGTGGATTTTCTCACGAGGCAAAACAAATCCCGAGCTAATCAATTAAAATACCACGGTTTATATGCATGCAAAATAAAACATTAAAATCCATGACAATTGGATACGCAAAAGCAGATCTAACAGATTTCTACTATCCAATTTCAAATTTAATGTCCATTTAATTAAATTACAATTTAAAAATTGAGCAAAAAAATGGCTCGATACGCTTGTTGGGGAATGATTTGCACGAGATCTATTCGGGGTGAATATTTAAATACAAATTTAATTCATTAATTATTACTAACATGAATTAATCCTAATTAATTCAAATAATAATTGCAACAACATATCATGCATATAAAAAGCCACGTAAAACCCACGCATGCGGAATCTACACGGGTTTACGTGAACGTACCTCTCGGGATGCAAAGTGGCTTTGGTCGGACGGACTAACCAAAAGGACTTCCCAAGTATTCCCTTAGCCCTTGCTCGACAATCCGGTGGAAGGATACTCATGAACAATTAACAAAAGAAAAAATAAACTTTGTTGCACCACTTATGTGGATTTGCTAATATTTCCAAAGACATGAAATTGTACTTGGGAATGAACTAATCATCCCCTATTTATAGGAGGGAGGGTGGATTTAAATTTATGTGATATTTCAATGTGGGAAAAAGACTTTTCTTGGTCACCAAGAAATCTTGAATATATCCCTTATATTCTTTTTCCCATAATTAAAATATTCCACAAAAATCCACCTCCTCTATTTTATGGATGATTTTCGAAAATTAAGTGTCACAAGAATTCCAAGATTTGGATCTTCTTGAATTTATGAGATATTCTTGTATTTCAAGAAATACATATCTTCCATAATATCTTTTCAAGAAAATCAAGAAAATCTTTCTTGCCCACTATATTTTCAAAAATTTGAAATTTACTATATAGATAACCAAGTGGGAGATTTCTTGAATTTAATGAGATAATCTTGTATTCCAAGAATACATATCTTCATTCCATAACAAAATTCAAAGAAAATATTTCTCCCTCTTTTATCCATAATTTTCGAAAATTTTAGAGGAAATATAAGCAACAATATTTATTTTATTTTAATCACCTTTTCAGTTATTGGACTATATGTTGGGCTACTCAGGGGGCCTTTAGGAGAATTAAGATTGGACCTTCTAATGGATCTTGAATATCTAATATTGAGCCACAATATAATTCAAGCCCATAAATATTAATTAATCCCACTACATAATTAATATTGCACCATCCATCTTAACCCATATTACAGTCAATATGGCTCCGGTCATTATTTCCGTGTTTAAGATTATCTAGCCCATTAATTAATTCAAGCCACTGAAATAGCTTTCCGTTAATTAATATCTTTTGTCCTTGGTCGAGGAACGGTTCAACATTATTATCCATACCGGAAACTAATTCCACTTGCAAGATTTGGTATGATAAAACTTATGAACCTCCCAAGGGGCAAATCAAGCAAGCGTACTTGCACACGATTCTTCGTATTAAATCTTAGCAATCACATGTGACCAATAATATTGCCCAAGATAAAAAGTATTGAATCTCTCTCTGATTCGCTACCCATGATAAGTCAAAGCAATAGTTACCAATCCCACATTATCCTATTTAAGGGACGAAGGTTAAGAAATAACGAACCACTGAGGTCTAATTCTTCCTTGTTCAGTTCTGAAGAATTTATCCTCCTGTAGGTCCTATTCAGCGCATCAGTCATGCACTAGTGTAATCTCTTGGTCAAGACAAATCAATCTGAGCCTTACACCTCAACCTTTCGCGATGGGTTGTTCATTTCCATCTAGGTCGTGAATGGCGTACTTTTTGTTACAAGGGACTGTTAATTTAATCTTCTGTGATCTGGTATCACTAAATTAACTACAGTGTAACACGTACGAATTATTGAACATTTATGCAGTAAATATATATAACATTCAATCATATTTAAAGCATCAGTGATAAACAATTTATTTCTGTAAATAAGTCTGAGAATTCAGTTTTGATTATACAAAGTAAAAAGCATACTTTTCAGTATAATCCCAACAAATGCATCGTATAACACATCTACTATTTCATGTAAAAGAAAGCGTTCGGCTGACGTGAACGAAACACCTCTTTGGCACCTAAGATTAGGTCACATTAACCCAAAAATGATTCAAAGGTTGGTTCAAGATGGTTCATTGGGGACTCTCCAGATTGAACCATTTCCAACTTGCGAATCGTGCTTAGAGGGTAACATGACCAAGAAGGCATTTGGAGCCAAGGGGATTAGAGCTAAGGAAGTGTTAGAAATCGTTCACACAGACGTGTGTGGTCCAATGCAAATTAAAGCTAGAGAAGGCTACGAGTATTTCATTACGTTTATCGATGATTACTCAAGCTACGGATACATTTTCCTAATGAAGCATAAATCTGAGACCTTTAATAAATTCAAAGAATTTAAGGCTCAAGCAGAGAATCATAAGAAAAAGATTATCAAGTTTCTACGATCTGATCGTGGAGGTGAATACCTCAGCGATGAATTTTTGAACTACCTGTCGGAAGAGAGGATTGCATCCCAGTTGACTGCACCCGGTACCCCTCAACAAAACGGGGTTGCAAAACGAAGAAATAGAACGCTTTTAGAAATGGTAAGGTCAATGATGAGTTATGCAGATTTACAAAAATCGTTATGGGGTTACGCTTTGGAAACAACGACTTATATTATAAACTTAGTGCCATCCAAATCAGTTCCTAAAACCCCGAGAGAATTGTGGACAGGGCGCAAGCCCAGTTTAGGACATATCAGGATCTGGGGGTGTCCGACATACGTGTTGGACAAGGAAGCTGGTAAATTGGATGCACGTTCAGAATTAAGGTTGTTCATTGGGTATCCCGAAGGAACAAAAGGATGCGTGTTCTATGGTCCCGAAGATCAAAAGGTGGTAATCAATACACACTTTAGATTTTTGGAAGAAGACTATATGAACGATAAGAAGCCTAGGAGTGAGATTACCTTAAAAGAACTTAAGGGGCCAACTCCATTGCCAACTGTACAAAATGATATACCAATCATCACACCTACACAACTGGAACCTCGTCGTAGTGGGAGGGTTGTCAGATAACCCGAGCTATTCTTAGGGATTGGAGAGTCTTCGGACTTGATCTCAGGAGAAGAATCAGATCCATGGTCCTACAATGAAGCGATCCAAGACAAGGATGCAAAATCTTGGCAAACAACAATGGAAGCCGAGATGGGTTCAATGGATCACAATAAAGTGTGGGAGCTAGTCGAACCACTTAATGAGGTAAAACTCATTGGATGCAAGTGGGTATATAAGAGAAAGAGAGGACCGGATGGAAGGTTGAAACCTTTAAAGCAAGACTAGTGGCGAAAGGGTACACTCAGAAAGAAGGGATCGATTATGAGGAAACCTTTTCGCTCGTAGCCATGCTCAAGTCCATCCGCATTCTCTTATCACTTGTTGCGCACCTAGATTTTTAGATCTGGCAAATGGATGTCAAGACCGATTTCCTCAATGGAAGTCTTGACAAAGAAATCTATATGCAACAACCCGAAGGCTTCATTGAAAAAGGCCAAGAGGATCTGGTTTGCAAGCTTAAGAAGTCCATTTATGGACTGAAGCAGGCATCCCGTACTTGGAATCAGTATTTTGATCAAGTTATAAAATTCTAAGGTTTTGATCAGAACAACTTTGAAAGTTGTGTTTACAAAAGACGTGACGGAACTGCCTTGGTATTTTGGTACTATACGTAGACGACATACTGCTCATCGACTGTTAAAACACTTTGATATGAAGGATATAGGGGAAGCCGGTCACATCCTAGGGATCAAGATCACTCGAGATCGCAGGAAAAGAATGATCGGGCTTTCGCAGGCCTCATACATAGACACTGTTTTGAAGCGATCCAGCATGCAAGATTCCAAGAAAGGCTTTGTGCCCTACAGACACAGAATCCATCTATCCAAGAGATGTGTCCTAAAACACAGAAGGAGATAGATGACATGAAGGGCATCCCTTATGCTTCGGCTGTGGGAAGCCTCATGTATGCAATGTTGTGCACGAGACTGGATATCTACTTTGCCGTAGACATGGTAGCAAGATATCAAAGCAACCATGGGAAAGAGCATTGGACTGCAGTAAAGAACATTCTGAAGTATCTGAAGAGGACATGGGACATAATGTTGGTTTATCAGTCAGACAGTCTAATCCCCATTGGTTACACGGACTCGGATTTCCAATCAGACATGGACTCCAGAAAGTCTACCTCGGGTAGTGTGTTTTGCATGGGGGGAGGAGCCATGGCATGGAGAAGCGTAAAGGAGAAATGCATCGCCGATTCTACCATGAAAGTCGAATACGTAGATGCTTGTGAAGCAGCGAAGGAAGAGGTTTGGCTCAAGAACTTCCTAGTGGACTTGGACGTTGTCCCGGATTTGCCCAGCATGATCACAATTTATTGTGATAATGCCGGAGCAGTTGCAAATTCAAGGGAACCGAGAGCACACAAGGTCAGCAAACACATTGAAAGAAAATACCATCTTATACGAGAAATCGTTAAGAGAGGAGACATTGAGGTGACAAAGATTGGATCGGAAGACAACCTAGCAGATCCATTCACGAAGGGTCCGCCTCAGAGTACATTAAATGCAAACAATCAAACATAATATTCTAATGAGTGTAATGCCATACATTTAATATTAAACAAACAATAATATTAAACCAGAACTGAATATTATATGAGTATTATGTCCTTACACTGGATTGTCTCTAGGACATTAACACTAACACACACAACAAGTAGTTCCCTTTTACGAATTATAGTTGATTGATTAAATATTAAATTAGATTTAATATTTAATTTATGGAGAAGTAATTAATAATAGATTAATTTGAAATTAATTATTATTAATATTTAATTAAATTGGATTTAATTAAATAAGAATTCCCAATAATTATATTTGGAATATAATTGTAGGATTTAATGTATATGGAAATATATCGTAGAGATTTTCATATAAGGCATTTAAATCCGTAGAAATTTATATTTAGGGAATAAAATTAAAAGGAATTAATTTAATTCAAGATTAGGGATTTTATTTCCCTAATTGGGCTAGCTTGGGAAATAAGCTAAGCCTCCCTATATATACAAGCTATTGAGATTCACAAACAGTATCACTTCATATTTTCTCCATAAAATCTAGAGTTTGGATTTTCCTAGCAAATTCGTCTCGGGATTCAACGCTGGCAAATCCGTGCAAATCCGTCATTGGGGATTACGTGGATACCATAGTAGAGAAATCTGCTCTCGAGTTACTGTAAGATTTCTCGTTATGATTATTGTAATCGTTTATGCAATTATATGTTCGTTGTTGGTTAGCTATTTATTTCCACTGCGCATGTATTACATGTTTACGTGCCTCTATTTTCCAACAGTTTGAACTCCAGCATCAGCAATCTCAATCAGTGTTGCTACAGGCTCCTGCTGGTAATGGACTGTTTCCCCAAAATCAGGTTGAGTAACAACCTTCCTCTCAACAATCTTCTTTTGTACCAAGGCATCAAACTCTAACTGTTTGATCCTTAGTCTTCTTTTCCCTAGACCGGAAAAGGCATCAAGTTCAGCAACTTCTTCTGCCCAAAAATCTTCTCCTCTGGCGAAGGATTGATTGACAATCAACATAGCGGTTTTCAATCTGAAAAACATATCCTGAAGATCAGGATAGTCTGCCAACTCAGAATATTTGTCTAAGATAAATCTCTCCGCTTTCTGTTTCCACTCCCTCTCTTCAGCTTCACCTTTCCTGAGTTCAAGAACAGGTGCCTCCTCTTCAGAGCTTGATTGAGCCTCTGAAGGTATGGAAATATTTGGCTCTGAGGGGTGTGTGGGTGGGATTGTAGTTTGGCTTTCTTCAGCAGGTTTTTGAGAACCTGTGAAAATCTCTCTGGTAATCCGGTCAGTGCCAATACTGGTACCGAGTACCTCAGTAAAGACATCTTCTTCATCACCTCCTACTTCCAGTAGAATTTCTCCCTGAGTGGTTTCCTGTTCAGTGGCTTGAGAAACCACTTTGGCAAGTGTATCAGGTAAAGATTTTTTTCCTGACCTCGTCTCACGAATAGTTCTGAGCCTTTTCTTCTTTCGTTTCTGCTCTTCCCGAGCCTTCTTTTTGTCTCCAACTTCTTTCTTGACCTTCAACAACTCGAGGGATTTCTTCCTTTTCTCTGACTTTTCAGGATGTGTTTCTTTCCTGACTTTCCGTTTGGCCACCTCTGTAATAGCGACATTGTCCTGATCAGAGTCTAATTCTTCATGTTCCTCCTGAGTTGTTGAGCTCGAACTACCTGAAGTAGCTGGTCTTTTCTTTTGAGACTTAGGTTTCCGAAACATGATCCTATTCCGAGAAAACTCAACTCCCAACATCAAGAACATATTCTCTCTGGGCAAAGTTTCAATAAGAAAACTTATCTTTGTACTGAAGAGTACCTTCCCATTCTTCGTGAAAGCCCCTCTTGCGTATTTCAGCTTCTGATTCTGGTGCAGAATGCAATCCGCCAGAAATTTCAACCAATTGAAGTTAACAGACGGAGAATCCTCTATTGCGGCCATGAGCCTCAACTTGTTCCGGCTCACCTGCTCCAAACTCCCAGGGGTGCTCATCAAACACTTGGCTACAACATCGATCAAGACTCTGTATTTTGGCTTCAGACATCGTTTATGCAGTGCCCCTTTCAATTCTGCCTTAGATTCTGAAAAACGATCCAAAATTTCTTGTTCTCTACCAGACATATACAATGTTGGATCCTCTCCTCTATTACCAAGTTCAAAAATGGTATTGATATCATCAAGGCCCAGGAGAAAATTGGAAATGTTGACCGGCCTCTGGCCCTTTTTGTATGCCCAAGAATGATGACGACAACGATTCCAAGAAACGAGGTGACACTTCGGGTCGCGTCTCCAACTGCCTTGAGCCGGCCTTGGGAAGAGCGCCTCTGTCGCAATCATTGTGACTGAGCCAGCGCGCGGCTCGGGAAACGATGGCGTGCCGAGCACGCGCCCAATTATTTGCAAAAAAGACCCCCAAAACTCGGGAAATTCGGGAATGAGCACCAAATTTAGATTGTTATAAATAGGTGCTTTGCTTCTCATTTTTCACCTTCCATTTACTGCAAAAAAAAAAAATTCGAGCCCTAAAAATTTCTTCCGTCTTCCATCCATTTCAAATTTCGGCGACTCTCCATTTTTCTGCAACTTCCGGCTGCCATCCTAGGTAAATCCGGTGCTCTCGTTCTTTGTTCTTGTTTCTATTTTCTTGCAGAGTATAGTGGGTATGGATCCGATGGACGTAAGCACTACGAGATGGTATTATATGTGAGACTGGAGATAAATTAAAATTTAAATATTTTTTCTCATATTTTTTTACCAATAATTATTATTTTTTATTTTTATGAAATGTTAGTCATCTTTCCCTTGACAATCTCACGATTAGAAGAATTTTCTATCCCGTACCAAAAGTGGGCATACTCTCTCAACAGTCCAATTTTGTTCAATAAACACTAACACAATTAAATTGAAGTATAAACTTACACGATCAACCTTTGTGTAAAATAAAGAACGGCACCCGTCACCCGTGGACACTTAGTCTGTAACTTTCTTCTGCTGCTCCAATTTGTGACACTCAAATAAGATTCAAATCGGAACACAAAATTAATGAAAAATAAAACAACCACTAATGGGAATGCTCAAACAAAAAATTCACACATATCATAGATTAAACAAAAGATTAATTCATTAAACTCAAAATTACATCAAAGTCTTAGTTCTTTAAAGATGGAGCAATACAAGTACTACAAGAAACCCAAAATAGGGTTAAAATCACAAATGGTCCTGTAATTTTGCTCATTTCCATAAATAGTCCTGTAAATTTTTATTTTATCAATTTTTGTCCTTTTTGTTTCAATTTTGGTTCTTCTCAATGAAAATTTTGAATTTTGCCCGAAACTTCCCGGAAAACTGCCGAAAATCTATTTTAGTATGCAAAATGGCACGAAAGGTATCAAAATGACGGTCTTAGAGAGAAGAAGAAAATAGTATAGGCTTCGATCCTTGCCTCACGTAAATTACTCAGAATTAGCCGGGGAATGAATGAAATTAGCGATTTTAAAGTCGCGATTTACGGGATATGTATAATCAAAACATGAATTTATTTGTGGGTTTTGTATCCAGGAAGCGATGTAATTCAAATGAGAGTGATGGCGACCATCATTGTGAGCAAAATAGAAAATTAACACAATTTTTCTATCAAACGTTTGAATTTATCCACGAAAAGGACCAAAATTGGATTACTATTAATAATTAGGATTACAACAGATTGAGTAATTACAAGGAATAATTAGCATATATAATATTTACAATTAAGGAAAAGATATGTAGTCTAGAAGGTTCTATACAAAACACAAATTAATCCTAATTATTCCTAATACCCCCCTTCAAGCGTTGCGTGGGGTGAAGACAAACGCAGAGCTTGGAACATAGAAACTCAAAAGTAGGACGTGGAAGACTCTTCGTGAAAATGTTCGCCAATTGCAAATGAGAGGGGACGAACTGTGTACGGATAGAGCCAGAAAAGACGAGCTCTCGAACAAAATGGCAGTCAAGATCAATATGCTTAGCCCGCTTGTGAGCAACTGGATTCTGGCTCATGAATATAGCACTTTTGTTGTCACAGAGAAGAGTAGGTATACCGGAAGGAAAAGCACGTAATTCTTTAATCAAATATGTAACCCAAACTAACTTGGAAGCTATATTAGCTAGGGCACGATACCCAGATTCACAACTCGAACGAGAGATAGTGGGTTGTATATTTGCACTCCAGAAAACAAGATTACCCCCCAAGAAAATGGAGTAACCATATGTAGAACGACAAGTATCCGAGCAACGGGCCCAATCGACATCAGAGTAGCCAACTACAGAAATCTTTGAAGTATGTCGAAACGAAAGGCCGAAATGAAGAGTGCTCTTCACGTATCGAAGAATGCGCTTTACAACAGTAAAGTGCTCAGTAGTGGGAGAGTGCAGAACTGACTGACCAAGATGACCGAGTATGAAAGATCCGGACGGGTGATTGTCAAGTACTGAAAAGCACCAACAAGAGAACGATATAGCGTGGGATCGTGAAAGGGCTCCCTGAATTGAACAAGAGAATCTCCCGGTACAAGTGGCGTGGCAATGGGCTTAGAGTCCAAAAGATTAGCTCGATCAAGAATATCACGAGCATATTTAGCTTGCCCAAAAAATAGTACATCTGAAGTGTATGATATTTCCAGCCCCAAGAAATAGTTCAGATGACCAAGATCCTTTATGGCGAACTCGCGATGAGTACGAGAGATGAAATCTTTGAGCAGCTGATATTCATTTCCTGTAACGATAATATCATCCACATATAATAAAAGATAAATAATGAATGTACCTCGACGGAGAAAAACTAATGAAGAGTCAGAATGACTCGTATGAAAACCAAGGTTGAGGAGAAACGTGTTGAAATGCTGAAACCAGGCAAGTGGGGCTTGACGAAGACCATACAACCCCTTCTTGAGGTGACATACATGATCGGGAAACCCTGGGGTCAGTGAAGCCAGGTGGTTGGGCCATAACGAAAGGCTTGTGTAGAACTCCGTTAAGGAAATCATTCTTCACATCGAGCTGGTGTAAGGGCCACTTAAATTGAACAAATAAGGCAGGAATGATACGAACAGTAGCAGCCTTCACGACGGGGCTGAAGGTATGATAAAAGTCGGTGCCAGGAATCTGAGTGAAACTCTGAGCAATTGTTAGTATCAGGGGGTCGAGGAACGAGATCCCAATTGTTATTGACTCGAAGCGCATCAATTTCTTCTTGTATAGCGAAATCCAGTGGGGATGCTTAGAAGCAAACTTGAAGCCACGAGGCTCACAGGAGGCGGCTAAAGCAGATAAGAAAGCAGTAGATGCCAAGTCTACTGGATAACGGGGCTTAAAAAATCTGGCACGAGCACGAGTAACCACCGGATGAGTGGGCTGAGGGGCCGGCTGGGCAACGGTCCCGGGAGGTAGCTGAACCACGAGAATAGGCTCAGTAGGATGCAGTTGGGCAGTAGCGGGCGTAACAAGCTGAGGTAGGGGCGGAGCCGTGAGTGGTGGTTCGAGCTCAGGCACAATGATAGGTCTCGGTGCACGAGCAGGACTAGAGCTAGATTTAGGAGCACAAGCAGGCGACGGAGAGGGCTCAGTGCCGTGAACTACATCAAGAAATACAATAACATCATCCGAGAGTGCAGAACGGTGGAGTCTCCCGAAAAGGGAAAAAGTTCCTCATCAAACTGGGCATGACGAGTGATAAAGATGCGACGGAAGAAGGATCGTAACACCTAAAACCCTTATGAGAGCTACTGTAACCCATAAAGATGCATGGACGATTGCGAGGGGACAATTTGTTAGCAGTATAATCTCGTAGACAAGGAAAAACACGACAAACAAAGGGCTTAAAATTCGCATAATTAGGTGCAACACCATACAATAATTGAAAAGGAGGCCTGTTGTCTAACAATGCAGACGGAAGACGATTAATGACATAAACAGCTGTAGCGAATGCATCAAACCAAAATCGAGCTAGAGTGTGAGATTGAAACATCATGGATAGACATGTTTCAGCAATATGACGATGCTTACGTTCAACCCTGACATTTTATTGAGGTGTGTATGGACAAGATATGCGATGATGAATGTCATGCAAGCTCGAAAAATCGGAAACTCGAGAATTGACAAACTCTGTCCCCCATCACTTTGAAATACTTTCACTGTAGTAGAGAATTGATTGCAAACAAATGCGTGAAAGCGTATGAAAGCCTCATAAAAATCAGATTTTGCACGTAAAGGAAACATCCAAGTAAACCGTGTAAAATCGTCAACAAAGGCAGCATAATAGCGATAACCCGAAGAAGTAGAAACAAGTGCAGGTCTCCACAAATCACAGTGAACTAAATCAAGAATATTAGAAGCACGTTTCTCATTATTCTGAAAAGATAAATGCTTGCTCTTGGCTAACTGACAAGAGGAGCATACACCAGGAGTTGGTAAAATAGATGAAACAGATAAATGTCCAGCTTTATGCAACAAATTAATAACGGAAAATGAGACATGCCCCAAACGTAAATGCCATAATTTAAAGCTAGCTTTCAAAGTCTTGGTCTGAAGGGCTGCAACCAGAGCCGAATGGCCCCTCTCTAAGACATATAAACCGCTCTCACATCTACCTTGAGCCAGAGTTGCTATAGTCACCCGGTTCTGAATCGCAAAAGATTTATCAGAGAAAACCACATCAACTGGATAATCTGAAGTTAATTTACTAATTGAGAGCAAGTTTTTAGTAATATGAGGAACAACCAAGACATCCAATAAATTAACATTGCGAGATAAAGAAGCAGAACCAATATGTGAAATAGGTAAAACATGGCCAATGCCAACTATAACAGAACCATTACCAGTGTAAGGACCAAAGGAATCCAAGGCAGATGACTGGTTTGTCATGTGAGCAGAAGCGCCTGAATCCACATACCAATCAGGAACTGAATCAGCAACATTGCAAGAGGCACGAAATGCCTCGGCAAGATTAGCAGCATTCGATGGAGGACGACCATTCAAGAATTGAGGGCACTTGTCAGCATAGTTCCCGCCTCTACAAATTTGACAACGAGGGGGCCTTTGACCACCACGTCCCCCATTGTTGTTCGCACCAGAAGAAGAGGAACCCTGACCATGACGGCTTTGCCCTGCATTAAAACCACGATTATTATTATGATTAGGGTTAGGGTTCGAGCGATTACCACCATTTCCCTGAGAACCCGAATGCTGAGATGATTGGCCACGGCGGTCAGAAGCAGTAAGGGAGGCCTTAGGGGGATTGGTCAGAGGATTATCAGCATTGAGCATAAACTAAAATTGTATAGCCAGATGCAGAAGATTACGGAGAGGCGGCAACCTCGGAGAAACCAGTGCGACTTGTCCGATTCGGAAACGGGACAACCAATTGAAGAGAGTTGATCATAAATATCCTAAAATTGACGACCATACTCCGTGACAGTAAGCTGATCGCGATGGAGATTGAGAAGTTGGAGGCGGAGTTGATTCGCACGAGACTCGGAAGCATGGGCGAAGGCTTCCTCGAGCGCGATCCATGCGTCGCGCGCTGTGGTGCTATCAGCGGCCTCAGGAATGGCTTTGGCAGTGATCGTGGCCATAAGAACACCCAATAAACGCTTGTCCTTGACACGCCAAGCAGTATACGCGGGATTTGGTGTTGGTACGCCGGTGGAATCAGTGATGGTGGAAGGAGGAGCTGGAGAGGATCCGTCAATATGGCCAAGAAGATCAAAACAGATGATTATGGGATAGGCTTGGCGCCGCCAAGTGAGAGAGTTGGTGGCCGTGAGATGGATGGAAACCATAGCGATCATGGCAGTGATAGGGAGAGGGTCGGCCACGGGATTAGCCATGAATATTGAGAGAAGATAGGATGAGCGGCGGCCGGTAGAGAAATTTAGGGTTTCGGAGAAGGTGTTAGGCGTGATACCATGTGAGAGTGAGATTTGGATCAACATTAATAAGGTGAGAGAGTCAGTCGACTATTAATAATTAGGATTACAACAAATTGAGTAATTACAGGGAATAATTAGCGTATACAATATTTACAATTAAGGAAAAGATATGTATTCTAGAAGGTTCTATACAAAACACAAATTAATCCTAATTATTCCTAATAGGGTTGCATCAAAATCGAATTATGGTCATGAGAAGAAGAACAAATTTTGTGTTTTAAGTAATTATTATGGGGTATTTCAGGTAATTCACGTAGGATGAAACAACATAAAAACTAGCTAACCAACCACGAGTGACACGCACACGCAGTCATACACATGGGAGTCTTATTGCATTTAATGAAACACATAGCTGTTTGTGCATATATATTTTATCAACACTACAAGATATTTGAGAAATCTCAATCAAAAAATTGTCATGTAATTGTCAATTTTCATAACAATATATATTCGTTGGAGAATTTTATCATCATAAAGAACGTGGTTTTATGTATGTAATATTAGAAGAATTTTATCATCGTAAAGAACGTGGTTTTATGTGTGTAATATTAGAAGAATTTTATCATCGTAAAGAACGTGGTTTTATGTGTGTAATATTAGATATATGCGACGCTATTTGGATTTGTCACCAAAAGTTATCTTTTGATGACGATAAAGACCATCATCACTATATCATTTCATTTATAGTGACGCATAACTCATCATCTTCGGCTTCGAACTTTTTTCACCTAATATGGAGTTTCGTCAATATTATGATGAACTTGACGTAATCACAAATTAAGAAAATGAAATAGAGTTCATAGATAGCTATCAACCACACCGTATGTTTTTAGACACTCCACGTACATATAGTTTAAAATATGGAATTACATAAGAACTAATTACAATAAAAAGTCGGCGGAGGACTCATGTAATTTCATCAATAACTTTTATGTGCTTTTAAAACAATTGCGGTGGGGGAGCATGGTGGTGACCATGTTGTTTTGGCGGATGAGCGTGGTGGCGGCCGTGGTGGCTGCCGTGGTGCTGCTTGTTTGAGTCATCAACAGATTTGATCATCATTTTCACTGATGTTGGAATTCAACAATGATGAATCTTCTTCTAAAATACGAGCCATAGATGTGGGCGTGGTAATTAAAGCCAAGAGGCCGAGGAGCAACAATAGAGAATATGCACGAGACATTTTGTTTTTACAATTACTTGTTGTTTAAAAAGTAAATAACATCTGCATCATTTATAGTGCAACGACAGAGTTTGCAGCATTAAATCTATTGCAATTAATTGGATTGCATTATTAGACGGGAAATCATATATTTAATACATTTTGACGAGATTTTTTTTGAGAATCTATTTTCCAGATCTGATAATAATGGTTTTTGATAAATAATTATAATTAGTCCTTATTTATTAATTAGATTTCTTTCCAATTAATTCTATCAAGTTTTAATTCAAAACATTAAACTTTTAGAAAAGATACAAAACACAACACTTTTAAATGATTACAGTAATATCATTTCAAAAGTATACAATTAGATTAAGTTATAAATCAAAATTGATATTTTAATAATATTCTCCTTTTTGTTAATGATAGAGTTATGTTACTGAATATGTCCAGGATCATCTCAAAAAAAGCTTTTCTTTTTGGTGCTAGTATATTAACTATGAGATGGTATTATATGTGAAACTGGAGATAAATTAAAATTAAATATTTTTTCTCATAATTTTTTACCAATAATTATTATTTTTTATTTTTATGAAATGTTAGTCATCTTTCCCTTGACTAACATTTTTTACCAATGATTAGAAGAATTTTCTATCCCGTACCAGAAGTAGGCATACTCTCTCAACAGTCCATTTTTGTTCAATAAACACTGACACAATTAAATTGAAGTGTAAACTTACACGATCGCCTTTGTATAAAATAAAGAATGGCACCCGTGGACACTCAGTCTGTAACTTTCCTTCTGCTGCTCCAATTTGTGACTAAGATTTAAATCGGAACACAAAATTAATGAAAAATAAAACAACCATTAATGGGAACGCTCAAACAAAAAAATCATACATATCATAGATTAAACAAAAGATTAATTCATTAAACTCAAAATTACATCAAAGTTTTAGTTCTTTAAAGACGGAGCAATACAAACTACAGGAAACCCAACATAGGGTTAAAATCACAAATGGTCCTGTAAGTTTTTATTTTAACAATTTTTGTCCTTTTTGTTTCAGTTTTGGTTCTTCCCAGTGAAAATTTTGAATTTTTGCCCAAAAACTTACCAGAAAACTGCCGAAAATCTGTTGTAGTATGCAAAATGGCACGAAATGTATCGAAATGACGGTCTTAGCGAGAAGAAGAATAGTATAGGCTTCGACCCTTACCTCACGTAAATCAAGCAGAATTAGCCGGGGAATGAATGAAATTAGCGATTTTAAAGTCGCGATTTATGGGATATGTATAATCAAAATATGGAATTGATTATGGGTTTTTTTTATCCTAGACGCGATATAATTCAAATGAGAGTGATGGAGACCATCAATTTGAGCAAAATAGAAAATTAACACCATTTTCTAATCCAAAATTTGAATTTATCCGTGAAAAGGACCAAAATTGACACAAAAATGACCAAATTGATAAAGTAAAAACTTACAGGATTATATTTGGACACTGTAAAGTTACAGAACCATTTTATTTTCACGGTGAAAACATAAAATAAAAATTAGTTTTTAAGGCCCATAACTTGGGTGGCAATTAAAGGACATTAAGTTTACTTTAGGCAAAAATACGACATTGATTTTTTCCGATAAAGAAGGACACTAGCTTTAATTTTTTTGGCGTACTTAGACTATTATTCCCACACCGATGGACCATCTTTTTCGGAAACAATAAACTGATAGGCCTATTTTTACTGAACTTGAACTTAGTGTCCTACTTTACCCAAATTGAAACATAATGTCATTAAATTGACACCCCTCGTAGTTACGAACCTTAAAAAACATTTTTATCGGTTTCGATACCTTAATTCAGCTAACCCATTTGTTATGTCCCTGGATGGACCCAAATCCCCGCATTGGTATGATATTGTCCGCTTTGAGCCAAACTCGCATAGATTTTTTTTGGGCATCTCCCAAAAGGCCTCATACCAATTGAGATAGTGTTCATTCTATAAACCTCATGATCCTCCCATATTATTTCGATGTGGGATATTGTTTGAACCCCAACACCATTTCGGACAGAGAAACTTTATCCGTACAAAGAGGAAATTTATATTATTAATTATATAACATAGTTTCATGCAAAAAAAATTACACTTACAAAACTAGAAGTTAATATTACTGGAGAGTTTTGATTGAGGGGTTGCATCAAAATCGAATTATGGTCATAAGAAGAAGAACAAGTTTGGTGTTTTAAGTAATTATTTTGGTTTATTTTAGGTAATTCACGTGGGATGAAACAACATAAAAACTAGCTCACTGGAATGCTAAATCCACATGTTAACGGATTGAGGGGATTGGAGCTGACAGCTCTGCTGTCGCGTGGTCAACACGACAGACAGGGCGTCTGTCGCGCGTTGACCGCGACAAAGTCGAGCTCTGTCGCGAAACGAGCGCGACAGATTTAATGTTTTTTTTATTAATTTATAATTATTTAGTTATTAGTTATTAGTTAGAATTAATTATTTAATTAATTAAATATATATTAACTAACATTATATAATTAATTTAAAAGTATTAATTATTTAGTTATAAAGTATTAGTTCTTTTATTGAAAAGTATTATAGTTGTTTGGTCATATAGTATTAGTTCATCAAATGAAAAGTATTAGTTCATTCATTGAAAATTACTAGTTATTTGTATTCACAGTATTAGTTATTTTGTTATCAACTATATTATAGTTCAGTTAATATGTATCAATTATCAATTTATACATGAAAAAATAAATATACACATTACATGAAAAAATAAATATACATTACATGAAAAATATTATTTTTCGTTATTTGTAAAAACTTGTTATTATAAATATACAATTACATGAAAAAACTTGAATTAAAAACATGAATTAAATACTAAAAAAATTATAAAAATGAGGTTGATTGTTATTTCTAGACCTATAATTAGACGCACGTCGCGGTGCATCCAAGTTGTGTAATGTACGGTAAAGCTCTATCCTGTTTCAAATTCTAAATATAAACCATCTACAGAAGGATCATGATTGTTTTTCCAGTATGCAGATAAAAATGGTACTGGATGGTCCTCGGTTGCCATATGCAGCGGAAATTACAGTTAAAAAATTATAGTTATAATTCAATAAAAATCATAAATTTAAAAAAAATTCTAAAATACCATCAATATAGTTTTTCCTTACCAATATCCAATGCGAATTGTTGTGCACGTTCCCCAAGACCAGTGTTGAGTTCGGACGTCGTGGATAGGCATCTATTTTTGCGGGAAGGCAAAACTGTCCGCCGTGTTCACTAAATGACATTACGATAACATTATACGTGGTTGCAACTAGGTACCTATGTTCAGGTAATGAAAACCATTTGTCGAGGTTGGCAGGACTTTGGAAGTGACGAAGTGAATTTGCCAAATCATCCATGGTTGTGTAACCACGTAAAATGTTACTGTATAAATCGTTTCTTGATTGCAGATCATATAAAAGCTCATTTCGTACCCTAAACCATTCTTCCTGGGTTCCATAGATTGCGAGTGCAACAGCTCGAAATCCGCAGTTCCCATCTCCAATTACGTCATTGTAGGAATTAATATAACCTCTGATATATGGAGGAAAATCGGCCTCCACCTGAGAGTTATAAAATGGTATTGGATAGTTCATATTTGTTTTAAAATGAGGCCTACTTGAACTGGAGGTATTGTTGCGAGGCGGGAAATCGGAAGGTTGGGTCCTTTGGTGCTTTGAAGTTGGAGTTTTGGGGGAATGGGACGGAGGATTTTGGGAAATCTGTTCCGAGTCTCTTCAGAAAAACTCATCGTACATCCTTCAGATGTGCTATGTCTACGATCAGCTTCTGGAGGAATATCCTGTTGCGCATTAGTTGTGTCCACTCTCCCCTTACCCCTTTTCTGAGTAGACTTCTTGATTCCCACTGTTCTTTCATTCTCTCATACCAAGAAGGTACACGATCGATTTTTTCAGTCTTTTTGTTTTTTTCAACCTTCAGAGGTGGAACAATGTCTTACGTGTCATCATCGAATAATTTTCTCCTAGTCTTACCACCACCGCCATCATCTATTTCGGTGGTAGGTATACTAGAAAAATCTATATCCAATGTTTTCCAAAACGAGTCTATACAGTTTAAAGGTATGGGGCAGTTGAACTTAAAGTACTCTGTAAGATCGCAATGACACGGAAGACCATGTGTTCTCTTGAGAAAATGACCGCATTTTTTTCGGCCTAGCTTCCTTTCCGATTATGCGACAATGAGTTCTAACGCCTTAGACGTGATATTGCGCACTAGTTGGCTGAAGATTACGTTATGTAACATATCAGTCCTTGTCTTGTGGCCGCTAAACCTGGATTGCTTTTTGATCTCGCATATTTGCAACTCCATGACCTGGTGAAGCTTTCGGAAGATAATGTCAAAGTGTTGAAGGCCGCCATCCAGGTTTTTTTTCACCCTATGGTGTTCTTGTTCAACCCTACATTAATAATAAAATCAAGATATTTAAATGATTGTATTCAGTATGTATCGGCCCAACCAATATATATATATTTTACCTGACTCAATACATCAATCGAATAGTATTAGTTATGGTAATAGTGTAATAGTATTGTTCATCAGTATAAATAAATATAATAGCTAACACGAAAAGTAAAAAGATATTAGGATTACCTGTTGGTGGTGTAATTCCCGTAGTGCATGCGATGATCGATATACATCCCTAGAATTTTCTTGTAGTGCAGAATAAGCCACGTTTGTTCGCAATATGCAATTAGGCCCGGAAAGCTGCTGTACATTTCTTTTAAGGAATCCCACCTAATGTTCCACTGTTTAGCATTGCCCGCCTGGATTGCGTAATTCCACTGATATTTAAAACCTTCAGCATACTCTTTTTGAAATCCTTTTTGTAAAATAGCCCGGGTTAAAATACATTTCTCGATGTGGTATCTGCATAATTGTGCTTGAGATGTTGGAAAAATTAAATCCACAGCATTCATCATCGCGAAAGCTCTATCCGTAATAACGACATTTGGTGGATCCTTCTCGTACATTCCACGAATAAATCGTAGGATGTATTCGAAGTGTTCCTGCGTTTCACGGATCATAAATGCGTATGCGATGGTGAACGTCTTGTGAGTGCTTGTTGCCCCAACTGCCTCAAGCAAAGGCATATCGTACTTGTTCGTGTTGTATGTCGTGTCAATGATTAAGACTTGCGGATAAGTGTTGACCATTACAACCGAACAAGGGTGGCTGAAAACAATGTCCATGAGTTCTTTGCTATCATCCGCGGTCCTAAATTGGTACCTAATTGAAAAAAATAAACTAATCAAAATTTTTGTTTTAAAACTAAGGAAATGTTTAAAAAAGAGCAACAGTATAATTACACATGTTTATTTGTTTTCAGCATGCTTGTAATTCTGAAAATGACATAATTTATAAAACAAGTATAAATAAATGTGTTATTTATACCTGTAATTATGTTGTTTCAGCAGGTGTATGAAGTTTTGCGTTGAGGTAAGCTCACCCCGGTCGTCTGTCCTTATCTTGGTAATAGCATTGTACATTCTCTTTGCGTCAGTAGAATTGTTGGGATCGCATTTCTTTATATATGTCAATATGTTTGAAGCAGTGACATTCATTGATACTAGGATTTGTACATGTTTGTACTGTTCTGGAGTTAATTTACCCAGTTCGGAACCCTCTGTAGATTTTGGAAATCGATGGTTGTGTGTCCCGTTTAAAACATCGATTTCCCAAATATCACGTTCGCGATCAGAAAGCCTTGCAACTAAACAAAAAGGACAGGAATTTCTTTGGGTTTTGGTATTTCGCTCATATTTTGTTTTTTTAGGTGTATATTTGTCACCTTCACTACATAAATACCTTACGTGTTTTGAAGAAGAATCACGAATCCACAATGTGATGTTCCTGAAACTAGCAACATTGTTAACAAAAAAAGCAACTCCTTCTTTTCCAATTAAACCCGCTTCAGGAGTAATAAATTCGGAAGTGAGATCTTCGGATAAATAATCAGCACCATGATAAGAACTCATTTTATATAAATTGATCAATGATAATAATACTTGATACTTGTAAGTTTTTTGGCTAATAGTGAAAGTAGAAGTGGGTGAAGAAAACTGAATAAAAGTTGCAAGGCAGTAGAAGTGGGGGTGAAGAAAACTGAATAAATGGCTACTGAGGGAGGTAAGTGGCTACTAGATGTGTACGAGAGTTGGAGATATATATATTGGCCAAAATACTATGTATTCACGTAAATACTGCAAAATTTACGGGCGCAAAATAATGCTGGATGGGACTTAAGCGAAGTACGCGGATGACACAAACGACATGTGTCGCCTGTGTCGCATGTGCGGCGCGCCAGTAGATATTTCTGTCGCATGGCAGACGCGCCAGCCGCCATCTGTGTCGCATGGCAGACGCGATGGCAGGCTGCTGTGTCGCCTGCCACACGCGACACGCGCCCCCATGCCGACACGCACCCTTCTGCACACATTATTGATTTTTATCGCGATATTCATAAGCATTATTGATTTTTACTTCATCATGCTTCAAACTGTAGTGTGGGATAGATCGTCAAACCTCATGCGTGCACACCAGAACACTTGGACTAGTTTCATCGAGGTAGTAGTATGATTTAGTGACAAAATTTTCATTGTCGCAAAATGATGTGGAAATTGTGACGAACTATTGTTGTCACTATAATGTATTATTCAGTGACGAAAATAATATTCATCACTAGAAGTTTAGATTTAGTGACAATATATTGTTCGTCATATTTGACATTTTCTCGTCATGAAAGAATTGCTAAAAAAAGACGAAAAAAAAGATCGTGGATATATATATATATAGGTAAAATGACAACTGATTTTCGTCACAAAAAAATTGGACTTTAGTGGCAAATTATTCGTCGTCGTTAAAGATGTAAAAATGGTGACAATATTTTTTGTCATTAAAAAATATTATTCAGTGACGATGATGATAATCGTCACTAAAGAAATTGATATACTGACAACATGTATCGTCATGATTAATTAACATACCGTGACTATTATTTCGTCATAAAAATGATACATATTGTGACGCATTTATTTCATCGTGAAATAATTATTCCTATTATCAATTTATTTGAATTTTTATATATATTAAATCAGTAATAATAGTAAATAATAAATATTACAATAAAAACTAAATTAATTAAAGATAAAAAAATATATTGCATTAACAAAAAAACTCCGTCAAACAATTAGAAATCAATCAGCAATCTTTGTTATGAAAACTACATGAAAACAATAAACTAAAAAAAAACAATATCTTATATGTCTTCAAAATAAATTCCATGCACTTCAAACGACGAATCTGAAATCTTCTCCTCCTTGGATATCACCTATAAAAAAGATATCATATCAAAAGATGAATTTATAAGAAAGCATAACTCTGTAAAGTATCATCGAAGTAAAGCACACCATGCCAAAAACATTATTTATATTAAACAAGATAATATCTTAAGCACAAAATGACACAATATGCCCTAGTTATAATAAAAAGTGGATGACTATTAGGTTCCATTTGACCACTTTTATTACTACTAGGTTCAGACTTTTAAAAACATTACTACTAGGTTCCAAAAGTAGATAAATTGACATAAATGCCCTTAACTATCCTATTTTTTTTTGTTCTTGCTCCTAGTGTCTATTTTCCTTTATTTATTTCTAATTTTTTGATATGTTGTACAATTAGGGAATTGGTGATAATTTTTGAATATTTTCCTTTATTTAAAATAGGATGATAATTTAAAATAAGATTATGTTATGTATACACATTCAAAATTTCATATCTAAATCGACAAAATACCAAATTTTACATATCTAAAATATAAAAAATTAGATATTTTCATCGATATCCTGACCAAATTTACATATATTCATCTTTTTCGACATGCACATATGCATCCATACATGCACATATGCACGAAATACCTGCACATATGCACGAGTACATGAACATATGCATGCATAATGTCATGAACCTATGCATTGAATCTGAAAAAAAAAACCCAAAGAACCTACGGATCAATCTTCATCTTCTTCCACCATGATCTACTTCTTCCACTAACAGTTAACCCAGCAAAATCACCTTTGTTTTTGCCCCCTTTGATTTCTCCACATCCCAAGATTCCCCAAAAATCACCAATTCGAAACCAATTTCAAAAACCCAGAAAGAAGAAATCAATTTCAAAAACCCAGAAACCCAGATATGTCGGTTTGAGTAATAACTCAAATCCAATTTCATCAAAATCCCCAAAAATCACCCAAAATAACTCAAACTCATTTCCAGATCCGCGATTTCGAACAAAAGATCACATGGGAAAAACCAGATTTTGAAATCGCCGGCGATGGAGACAAGAAGCTCCAGTGAAATTCTGACCATCAGATCTGAGAAGCTGATGCGTCGTGGTACCGTCCACCGCTCTCTCAAGGGTCGTCTGCCAAAAAAATACCGACATTTCTTCTTTGTCCGTCAACAGTGGGATCGGCCTCTCAGCCGTCTGCCTCTTCTTCGCGGCGACGAACTTCTTCTACTCTGTCGTCTTCCTCCACTGGGAAATGTCCCAGCGCATCGTCTCCTCCATCCCCCGACTGGTCCTCCATCAAGTACGCCCCTCGACCTCGACTGCGGTCGCAACGTCGTCGCTTTACCAGAGTTTTTTTTTGGGATGGGAGGACATCGGAAAATGTTTGGCGGAGGGGCAAAGAAATTGGAAGATGGCAGATTAGAAATTGGGGGAGGGTATTAGGAATTTGAAAAGAGAGAGAGAGAGATTTAGAAATGAGGTATTGTGGGGTTAGTAGTTACGAAGGAGGTGAGTTTGAGACCGGTTCTAATGGAGTAAAATGTGGGGGTAAGAATGTCATAACACTAGGAATTGGAACCTATTAGTAATGTAAAAAAGTCTTAGAACCTTATTGCAATAATAGGGCCAAATTGAAACATTATTGTCATTTTCTCTATATTAAATATAAGGACTTTTGCATTCCCTTTATATGAACAAATTTTAGATGAGAGGTAAAGAAAGAAGTCAGTAAAGTGTAAGGGAAAAAATATCCATGAGCAGTTATATAGTCTAACATCTCTGAACGTTAAAATAGAGAAAATTAAGTAACCAAGTCATGCTGCTACTGGTGCTAGATAATAGGAACAACCTAGACTCATTCCACAATAGTTTCTCACTCTCATACTACTATTAAAAAAATAAATGTGTTTTCACAGATACATCACAGTGATCAACTTCAAATATAGTCATGTCTACTTAACAAGTTAAATAAATTGAGAAAGCATCTTGAGAATTTGTTATTACAATTGCTTGCTAATATAAGTCAAAACGATGTTTCACCAACAAACAAGAACATCTAGATGAATAGCAACTCCATTCATTTGAACTAGCAAGGAAAGAAATCAAGTTAATTGGAGACATATTCACTTTATTTCCAAGTTCATTGCATTTAATTACTTTGTATTCAATAAAACCATCTCTGAAACCTCAAGTAATTAACACAGAATGTCATAGCTTTACACACAAGCATGAAACAATTTCAGCTATACTAAATCTCGGATCTCAAAGTAATTCCTTCACACAATCAAAATCTAAGACTGAGTATAACAAAATTACACTAACTTGTTTTAATCAATAAATCCACGAACTAAAATGCAGCAATATTTACTTCACACCGTAACTAGCACAATTTGGTAGTGAAATATACAAAGTACAGTACTACCACTATCTATATACATGCAATACACATATAACCTAGCTAAAAAATTAATTTGTATCACACACATATTATGTTTGAATCAAATCAGCAGTTGCAATGCTCTAAAAAATCAGCAATTACAGCATCTACAAGACCTAATTGCACTTCGAAATAGCATCAACAAGACCTAATCTCGAGAGTGATAAACTAGAGAACTACATTCCCATATTTGTTACACATGTTGAACACAAATAAATCATAATATCTGCCCTCTTCTAACACAACCAGGTTTAAAGCTACACATATGAGTAGTACTACTAAAAGAAAAATGACATAATAAAATAAAGGCTAAAGAGAAAAATAGAAGCTAACCTTAATTATATGTCAATCCCTTTGTCCCTCATGAAAGCCATTACTTTGTTCATAGTTGCATTTTGCTCAGAGAGTTTTGCAGTGAGAATGTCATTTTGCTCAGAGAGTTTGGCAGTCAGATTATCATTTTTTGTAGTCAGGTCCTCTTTCAAGCTAGTTACTTGAGCTTGTAGTTCTTCCACTTGAGCTCTAGAGTGTTGCAACTCTTCCATTGTTTCTCTTAGCTCATCTTCATATTCAGCAGAAGAATTGTACAATGAACTCCGTCTACTCGGAGGCTTTGAACCGTAACCATACCCTTTGGTATATCCAGCCCATGGCCTAATACCTCCAAGACTATCTCAGGTTCGGTCCTCTCTATTCCAAACTCAACATATTCATCTCGCTTACGTTTCATTATTTCCTAGTATTTAAGCATAAATAAAGTAAATAAAATGCTCAACTGAATTGAAAAGGAAGTAAATTAACCTCAATAATAACATAATCAAATATCATAAATGTCTACACGACTTACCCAATTTTGTTTTGCCTTGTCGGATATCCACTCATTATTCTTTGTACTGTGGGTTTGCTCATACAAGTAAATCATATCGCACGGTTCTTTAAGTTCAAGAGACTACAAAAAATATTAAAAATCAGCTACTTCATCACCATACCCAAGACTGAAATAAAATATTCATAAAACTCATAATTACATTCTTTTAATGTTTATATGATTTAATTATTGACATATCATCAGGTCTTATGTTCAATTATATGGGAAATAGGGGTTGTGAATACTCTATGAGAATTAGAAAGATGACAAGTATACAAATAATTAGATGTAGGATACTGATTACCCTTTGTAATGGACAAATGGCTCATACCAACACATTTCTCTATTATTTCCTTTATCAACAGATTATAAAACATAAATCATAGATTATGGTTTTCATAACTTCACTGCATGCTTAATTGATGATTTCTTTTGTGTTAATGGAAACAATTTACAGGGAAAAAAGAGGAAAGAACACGCACACTGTGTGTGAGGTATGGCAAGCTTAGCTTCTTCATTTTTCTGTACAGTTGTCTTAATTAGTGACAAGAAGGTATTTTTTTTATACCTAAGAGAATTTGATTAAGTATTTCAACCATATTTGTTGTATGCTGATGTAGGTTATAGTATAAGAATGGGGCTGCCTAATCCTGATTATGTTTATTATGTTCATTCTGATTAGCCCTAGGGTCAATTTATGTCTATTAGAAGTCAAGGAACATAACACAAACAACCAAATGATAGCTGTCAAACTGCAATAGTTCCAATATTTCAAAGGTAATCTTATTTTATGTGATAGATGTGTAGATGCAACTAGTGCAAGGAATGCAAAAACTGAAAACATATACTACTTGAAAACATATACTCACAAGTTCATGCGATCGGACTGAAAAAGGCTTTCATCCAGCAGTATGCTTGCATAACATTTTATCCCTGTTGCTTTTATTGATATCACTTAAACGCTGCAAGAGTATTATAATTGTAACAGAACAAATCAGAATTTTTGCATTTAAAAGTGTTAGCCGTTAAAATTGTAAAATTATGTGCATTAAAATTAGCAAACCTAACGTTACCTTGAATTCAGGTGAGGCAAAATAATCACAGAGTTTTTCCCAGTTATCTTGGTTGGGACAGGCCTTTGGTTTGTGATCCTTAGCCTCCTGTAGATCTGGATACTTAAGAAAGTGAAGATGCAACTTATAACGCTGTTGTCTAGTACTTTCTTTCACCCGATCGACCAGGCTCTGCTTCACTCCAGCCTTACCAATATTCAAATCCATATGCATCTACAACTCGCATAGAACATGCAAATTAGAATAAAAGAAGGTAAAAATAATATATTAAACACATAAATTTTTTCAACTCATACTTGCAGATGATCAAACGCTGGCTTCAATCCAGTGTCCTCATCTACCTCTTTCCACCGTATTGGTACCGGGAGAACTTTTCGCGTTACTATTCCAATATTAGTTGCCAATTTCGAAGACTGGACCGCATTTGTTGGTCTCCCAACTGATGGATCCACCTCAATCTTAAACTTCCCGAAAGCATCAAAGTACTTCAGCAATCCTTTTCCAGTTGTTTCACCACGAGTCCTTTTCTTTGAAACTGGAGCTACACGTGAACAAAAAGCATATTTTTACAAGATATAAATTCTTATACATGACTATTATTTTAAAGATAATGAAGAACACGTAAAAAACACCTAAAAATATAATACTTTACCTGTTGCAGCAGACGCATCTTCGTTTGATGCATGCGGGACGCTCTCCGTAGATGGAATTTGAGAAGTTTCACGTACAGGTTCGGAAGCCTCAGATGCTAAGTTTGAGAAAGTGTTTACACTTCGAGTGAGATGTGTAATAGGATTTTGTGGACAGCTAGGGTTGTGTTTGCTTGGCAAAGTGTTTGGACGCCCTTTTTGGGGTGTTTCATCTTGAAGTCCTGTAACTCTATCATTAGTTAAAACTCCTTTGAAAAGAGATTGTCTGGAAACGAAGCGCTTCTGTTTCAAGTTTGATGGACCTCCGGGAGCCATATCTCAAACCTTAAAAATGAAGAATTGTTAACTAGAAAGAATAAATTTGATTGATTAATTTGTAAACCGACAAGAGGACAAATATTTGTAAAAATGCAATCTTTCCCAGCTTTAAATGCAAAGAAGAGTTGTGCCTTTCACAAAGTACAGAAGAAATGATATTAAAAATTCACAGAATCAACCCAAAACACCAAAGTAATGCAAGCCTTAAATGCTTCTTCAACCTAAAACACCAACTACTTGTCTAATTTCAGAAGCTAATGATGTTATGTATACTTGTTAGTTTCATCTAGGATTACAAGAAGCCAATACAGTAATTAGTGAAGACAAATGAGAAGTATTACAATGATTTGGAAAAAGCAGAATTTTTCTCTCGTGACTTAACGGTAACATTTACTTTTATTTTATCTTTGAGCCTTAATTAAATCAATGGAAAACAGATTATCAATTATCCACTGAACAATCTTGACCAAATGCCACAGCTTAAATCACTATTTTGTCACATAGGATTTCAGATCTGAGGTCATTGTTGAAGGAACCCTTAAAGACTTCACCCATTATATGCATTAATCTACAAATTACAGTGGTTAAGCTCATCGAAATTTCAGGCAACTGATGTTTTTAATAGATCAAGAATGGCTAAGAAAAGCCATACTAATCAGAGACACATTGGGCAAGTAACAACAGTCCAACGATTATCAAAGAAACAAAGGGCTATAGATGAACCAAGCTAATCAAAGTGTGGCTAAGACCTAGGTTGATACCTATTGCTAATTTGCGCTGCCACTTTAAAATATCAAACAAATCTAGGTACCACAAATTGATCATCACTTCTTGAACATAAGATCTTGCCCGACCTAACAAGTGGGAAATTATAACATATGAAAACTACATGTTGCACAAGCTAGAACCATAGGAAGTACAATTATAGCTTGCCCCATATTGGTTATTTGATTTGTTAACTTAAACATGTTGCAGGACTTTTAAAACCCCTAAATAGCAATTGCTTTAGAGATCCCAGATACAAAACCTGCGACATAAGTGAAATAATCTAAATGGGGCTCAGTGAAACTAAATACAAAATCACTAAAACAATCACAAAACAGAAGCAGCAAAAGATTTAATTGAAATAATGCATATAAATTTGAAATAGTTGTAAAACATTTATCAAACAAACTCTTTTAATCTACAAATTCCAGTGGTGAAACTGATATCAGAAGCATAACATCCCATAAGATTTTTTTTTAATAAAAAGAAGGTTAATATAGAATGAACTAAATATCTCCATCAGTAAAACAAGTATTATGTTAATTTGTACTATAAGATCTCCATCAGAAAACAGTGTAAATGTAATTGTTGAATACAATGTAAATGTAATTGTTGAACACAGTGTAAATTGATTTGGTTAATTGTTAAATGTAATTCAACCTGTGTGAATTTGTAAATTGATTTGAATACAGGGTAAATTGCTTTGTTAACAATGTATATTGTTGAATACAGTGTAAATGTAAACTACAACATTAACAAGGAAAATAACAGTTAACAAAGCAATTCTAAAATTCTCTAGAACCACTCTATTCCTCTCACTTGTTAACACATTAACATACAGTGGCGAACAATCAAAAAGTAAAATATATAAACACAAGTAACAGAACGACTAGAAAATGTAATCTACGAAGTATCTATGAACACAAAAAGGGGAAGAGTTACCAGAGATTTGCTTGATGAGAGAAGAGAGGAAACAATCGAAGAGAGGTTATTGATATGATATTAAAAAGAAAGGTTTGAGAGGTCTTTGGGCGTATATATAATCAAATTAACTTGTAAATAAACGTGGGTACATGAATATCTCTGAAAAGAAGGAAATATCCCTAATCAAGTTTTGGAAGAAGATTTTGTTAAGGATTCATTTCACTTATTCACGTTCTCAAATCTGATTTAAAATATTTAAAACCCGCCAGTTGCCCTTTTTGGCTCCAAAACACAATTTATTCACGATTAATGGGCCGACTAGTGTCTTAAGTCTTAATCGACTTATGACAGATCCGATTCCAGAATTTACAGAAAAAATTAGGCAAAATATTAAAATTGAATACCCTCTAATCTATGAATGAATACCCAGAGATACACCACCGCCAAAGCCAATTACCCATAAATACAGAAATCGGATTCAATTAATTAAGATAGGAATAAACAGAGATTTAATTCGTAATTACCTCGATTTCATTTCATCGCGCCAGATGAATATGTGATTTAGGGTTTGCATGCAATTTCCTCTTCTCCGTTTGAACCTGAAAACCCATTTTCTCAGCCATCCCCTTGATTTCATTTAGTCGCGCCTGTGAACCCGTGATTTAGTGATTGCAATCAATTCCCCTATCTCCGTTTGAACCAGAAAAACGACGCCCTCAACCATCCCCTTGATTTCATTAGCTACGCCTGATCAATGTTTGAATTGGGATTGAGGTTTTCGTGAATATCTTTTGCGAGTTGAGTGTGAAATGAATCCTCCATCTGCCTTGAAAGGAATTGGGGATCGATTTTTCATCGAAATAGCAGGATGAAATCGGTTGGGGATTGAGTTTTCGATAGAATACAGGATATTGAAATGAATTTGGGATTGAGTTTTCGGTAGAATACAGGATATTTTCGATAGAAATTGGGGATCGAAGGATGAAATGAATTGGGTATATGATCGACGAAATGAAATGAATTATCTTGAACCCCTTATTGTACCACTCAATTTCATTGGACATATTAAACGAAATTAATTATTTTGTATGATCAATTTATTTTGAACTTACTTGAATCCCTTATTCTTAATCCAAAATTAAAGTTCTACTGACACGTGTGTTTCAATTGGGTCCCAATCAATAAATAAATGGTGCATATAGTATACAAAAAATCTGATAATATTTTACTATATTAAGAGTGGCACGTTTCTGTATAATAAAGTTGCACTTTTTAATATAAAAAATTACACGTTTCTAAAATACAATATGTGAGCACGGTGCACCTGAGTGCATACAAGACCTAGATGTTTTAATTTTATTCATGAAATTGAAATGACTAATTTTTATGACAAATCATCTGGGACGTGTTGGAATATATAGGCACGTAAACACGTTATACATGCGCAGCGGAAATAAATAGTTCACCAACAACGAACAGTTAATTGCTTTAAACGAGTGCAATTAAACATAACAAGAAATCTTACAGTATTTCAATAGCAGATTTCTCAACTACGGTATCCACGTAATCTCCGTAGACAGAATTGCACAGATCTGTCAGTGTTGAATCTGAGACGGAATTTGCTAGGAAAACTCCTATCCTAGATTTTATGGAGAAACTAGGTTTTCTTGTTGTTCTTATAATGAATCCCGGGACATCATATATATAGGGAGAGATTAGCTTATATCTTAAGCAAATCTTTATTATGAAGATAATTCCTAATCTTGAACACCATATCTCAAAGATATATTTTTTCCTACAGATATTTTCCTACAATAATATTCCATAATATTATTTTGGGATTCTTATTTAATTAAATCTAATTTAATTAAATAATAATAATAATTAATTCCAAATTAATATATTATTAATTCTCCATAAATTAAATATTAAATCTAATTTAACACTTAATCAACCAACTATAATCCGTACACGGGAGTTACTTGTTGTGTGACCCATAGGCCCTCATATATCGAGCGATTAGTCAAACTAACGGTCTTAATTGAACCCTAGACAATAAATCAGACAATCTCAATATATGAGGTACGTTGTGAGAAACGTGCAACTATCTGGAAATGTAACATGGGCTATTGTGATTTCCTCCGTCCATTCACGAATACTCGATTAGCCTTGAACATGATGAAGTGTCTATTCAAATAGCTTAATCGATTTATCTCGAATCACTAATTGATCATTCGTGTCACCTTTGGTCACAAAGTCCAAGGTGGCGTGCATTGGCCAATGACTTTGATCCAATTATGACGAGAAGATGATTATTCTCTCTAAATCCACTTTGAGAAATGAATCTTTATCTTGGTTCAACTACCACGCACATGCATTTCGTGATGAACCCAATCCAAGCCATATCTACCCATGGAAGGGTGTAAGCGTCGGTCATGGTCAAAGTTCATCACTCCACACATGTCGTGCGTATTGACCTCAAGTCAAAAGAGTATCGCATCGCTCTCACTAACCGAGACACCCGTAGACACATATAGTGGAACTACATCAAACGGTTGCTCGGATGGGTATACCAATACCCTCTAAGGTATTTGTGCATCCATCATGAGATACCTAGTATCTCGTAGTAAGTGAGATCTTACTACACTCTCTAAGCGTATGATGCAGATCGCACACCGATCTCCATTGCATCATCGATATCCCATTCTCGATGATCCTTGATCGGGGTTATTTGAGAATCATGCTTAAGTCATCTGAGTTATCACGTACTCAATGACAACAGTAATTCAAGGGAACACAGATAAGAACAAATGCAAACAATCAAACATAATATTCTAATAAGTGTAATGCCATACATTTAATATTAAATAAATAATAATATTAAACCAACACTGAATATTATCTTAGTATTATGTCCATACGGATTGTCTCTAGGACACTAACACTAACAGGACGGTATCATGTATGGGATGGGGTACAACTTAGCTCAAATTAAACTCACCCGTCCAAAATTCTTAAAGCGACAATGTTCAACTTATGCCCCATCTCATCACGAGACGATCTCATACAAGTGTGCCTCAATTTTCATTTAATTTTTATGGAATTAAAGTGATTATTTTATTTTAATGTTTTAGATTGTGTATTTTATTTATTTATTATGATATATTTTGAAAAATTGTTTGGATGATATGTTGTTCACATGTCAAAATCGATTACCAATTGATTTACTAAAAAAAATAAAAATATTGTGCATGATACTGAAATTGACTTTTATGTGTTTATCAAATGTTTGTTATAGCAATTTTTTAAGCATACCATAACAAATAACATACGTATAATTAATAATAAATTTGATATATTAATAATATATTGACCAAATAATTTTACAAAATTTTGCTTCATAACTAAAATATACAAATTTAATAACACTAAATAAAAATTAGCGATTTAAATTTCATGAACAAAAAAAAAAAATACAGTCATTCTTAATTGGAGGGAGAAAAATGATCCAATGCAAATATATAATAAACTATATACAATAAAAAAAAGGAAGAAACGACGACGTTTGGTTGAACAATACCCTGTTGTACTATTTTTAATGTTCTTTTATATTTCAGTATATATTTCTATTTATGGAACATTTTTATGGGTTTTTTATATTTTAATATATATTTTTGTTTATTTAATTGTTGGATTATTTTTTATTATTTATCATGTTTATTATTTGTTTGATTGTTGGGTAATTTTTTATTATTTGGGTTAATTTATAGATATTTCACATGAATTTTTAATTTTAAAAAAATAAGAGTTTGTTTTATTAATTCTACATTTGTATTAAATAAATTTAAAATAATTATTATGATTTATTATTTCGATTGTAATTTATTCTTTTGTTGAGAATGATGCATTTCTAAAAAAAGTCATTTCTAAAAGATGATGATTATAATGTTACAGATCGCTTTAAAAATTTAAGTGTACTCGATACACTCAACTGTAATTATAATTTTATTTAAATGTTATATACACATTATTTATTTGGTTTGCAACGAGTTATTTGCCATTTTTTAAGTATTAAATATTTGATTAGTTATTATTTATATTCCCAAATCTAAAATCATGGTTCCGCCTTCCTAAAACATTCTTTACACAGAAATGTTCAACTTGGTCCTTTATAAAACAAGTAGAACGTTTCAGTTTAAACAAGTTGAATAATTGTTATCTGTTTTAGATTTTCAAGACACTTACGTAACTTTATAAAATTTAGTACTTTTGTTTAGGTTTTCAAGACAGTTTATCTCATCAAATTAATTGTGATACTGCTTTTACAAAAGGTATTAGTTGTGATACTAAAGAGTATACCTTATATTATAAAACGATATTAGTCATGATACTAACAGTATGGCTAATATTAAAAAAGGGTATTAGTGGTGATACTGAAGAGGGTATTAGTTGTGATACTGAAGAGTATATCTTTTACTGAGTATGACTTATATTGCAAAAGGGTAATAGTCGTGATACTAAAGAGTGTAACTTATACTATAAGAGAGTATTAGTCGTAAAATCCTTGCGTCTTTCTGAAACATTTTTCACATTGAAGCTTTCAACTTGATTATGTGTAAGACAAGTTGAATGTTTCAATTTAAACAAGCTGAACGTTTCAAGAAAAAATTTGCACCTCTAAAAATTTACTTTGATCAATTGCATTGTGCACTTGGTGCATACAAGACTTTATCAATTAGAGAAATGAGGGGAAACTATAGAAAAAAAATTAAATAAATACATGATATTAATTTATTTTTTTTTGGCTCAACTTTATTATGTACTCTATTTAATTTAATTTGAATGTATTGTTTGATATACTTAATGCCATGAATTTCTCATCTCGTGTGAGATTTCTTGTTACTAATTGTATTTACACTCGTATCATTCAAAATGTATATTATTATGTAAGCTAAGATCTGAGATTGTCTCAATTATTTAAAAAATTAAGTATAAAATTCATTTATCTATTGGATTAGTTTATGCAACCGCATTTAATTTATTTTAATCAGCAAAACTCAAAATAATAATTAATACTATGGTAATAAAATTAACTTTGAATTTTTGTCCTTATTATTTTTTTGAAATAGACCTATATCCGGGACACATGCTAATTAAGCAACAAATTTTATGAACCAGCATACATATATCACCGTTCTAGCGACTGATTCCAACTGTAAATAAGCAATTGTTGAGTGACAAATCCATGATCTTGAACGACTCCCACGCTCGGTAGTTACAACTGCGAATTTGTAATTTATAGATAATTAAATATACATAACTAATTTAATCGAATAAAACACATTTATAATATACTAGACGTCTACCACGTGCGTTGCACGTTAAATTCCACTTCAAGTGTTTTTTTTTTGGGGGGGTTGGGAAGTTTGCTTTTTTCTTGTCGGGAACTTGATGTGCTTCTTCTAAAGATGTATTGTGCACCTTCAACCCCCAAGCAAGTCAAAATTCAATAATTAAACCAAAAATATTCAGAAAATTCAACTGAATTAAGTCAAAATTGACTCGGTAACTATCGTCATGTCGAGGCTGAAAGTGAAGGTATCAGGTTCTTAGGAATCACAGTTGATGCCAAGTCCAAAATGAAGAACAATACTTATTGTCAGAATTAGAAGCAAAACGACACCTAAATCCGACGGAAAACAATAACTTTGGCAATCCAAACTTGCAAACTAACTTATTAAATGCAAAACATAAGTTTAAAATACCCAAACCAAGTTCATCAAAACAAAAGAAGCCTAGAAGGTTTAATCTATAACAGATTGTTGGATAACAAAAATTTCATAACAACCGCGCAAAAAAAAAATGGAGAAAAGGGAATAGAAATTGTACTTCATAATTTGTTCCTGGGTCAAATTTACTACTTATGTAGCTTTATAAAGCATTCATGCTACAAGGTGTTGGTTGCAACTTGGACCAGTGCTGATGTGTAACGGAGCAAAACTATGGAAAAGAGTTACAGGAAAATATTAGATAATATGCAAAGTACATACAAGGAAAAATGGAAAATTAGCAATGCAATTTCCGATTACCTAGTAATTTCAGAAACTGGTTAGTACTTCTCCAAGCTATTGTCTCAGTTCTGCTACCCCTATAATGATACTAAAAGAAGACTTTGTGATCTGCAGCAGCAAAAGTTCTCTTATTCATTTAACTTTCAAGAAAATAAATCAATCAAAACCCATATACTTTTTTGGAGGTCTATCTGCTTTCACTTTCTACTTCAAATTTCTCGCACTCCCACATTATAAATTTTTTGACTCGCCAAGTTTCTGTGATGGAACTTATGAAGCCTGATTGATGAGTAGAAAAGTCCAAAAATGAGGATAAAAATTAAGCATGAGATACAAAGACACAGAGGTATATTAATAAGCACCGAATTGGAGACAAAAGATGCGAGCTTCAGCAATTAGTGGTTGTTGATTCCACTTGATCTTCCAAAAATTTATTTTGCTGAATTTAGATTGTTCATAATCATTATCTCGCTATGTTCTCATATATCCCGAGTTTGTGTTATTAAACATAGATTCATCACATGATCTGGTGATGATTCAGTCAGCATACCAATCTTTATGCAAGATCTTACCTATCAATACTTCAAATCAAATTATCAAAATCAATGGTCCAAAAAAAGTGTAAAAACAGGATTTACTCTTATGTTTACAATCTTCTCCAACACCTCATATGCATAGAAGAATATCTACAACGCACCAGTTATAAATTATTTTATGTTCTCCTATAAAAAAGGGCAGAAACTTAGGATCGAACACTTAGAATGACTTCACGCCCACGTGATAAATTCAATATATATAGGAGACAACTATAAAACACATGTTGTTTTGACCTCCCAATTTTCATGTATTAAAAGTAGATATACCAAAGTTTGAAGCAAGCGAACATTATGGTAAAACTTATGCAAATATCCATACGGGCAAAAAACGTGCCACTGGCCTGACATTTTTATCAAGATCATTAAATAGTTCCAGTGTTGCAACAGTCAGTAAATGAGAAGACTAATTAACAAAATTACTTCAATTAGGAGGAATACTGAAAACATATCAAACAAAACATCTTTCTAGTTACAACTACAATAGCATGATTAATTTTTTTTAATGCAAACCTTCTTCCTCGTAAAGATACAACTCACCTTATAAGAGCAGATTTTAACTCTTTAACTCAATGCAAACACTGTACTATGGAGTTCATATAATAGGTGCTTTTCAGATTTAACAAACCAGCAAAATGACCCCGTAGCAAATATTAGCAAATCGAAAAGAAGGCTAAATGCTTACATCTTATATCCACAAACAAGAGAATGATGATTTCCCATTCTCAAAATTTTCACTCCATTACTCAGAAATGAAAAAAATATGGAGTTAAATGGTATACCTCAAGTTGTGGCTGTAACTGATTCACATACCAAATCCATTTGATTATTTTTTTCAGTAGCTCGTAAAATATAGAGTGGGTTCCTTATCCCAAGAAGAAATATAAGCATTTTCCAAGGGCAGGGAAATCATCTTAAGCCGTAAAATAGTTTCTGAATTCACATTGTTTGAGCAATTAAGCACCCCTCCCATTCCGTGCTCGATAAAAAATTCCAATATATATCATCTAAATGCTAATACAAACAGAACCTTAGCAACACAATGCAGGAGCAAACAAGGAAAATGATCATCGAAAATTAGACCATATATTATAATCATGCACATATGTATCAAGTGCACACATTTGACATTCCATGTTATACAAGACTCTGTCAAGAAGTCAAGCATATTTGAAGTTTTATACAATAAAAATCCATCCAATTTTCTCATCAAGATAACATAAACAACTCATTATGCAAGTCTTGTAAAAGGGTCACTCTTTCATTCAGGATCAGGATTTGAGCAACTAAACATCAAGCAAATCCACATGACAGCAATACAAGAGTCCACTGATTAATGGCCGACAGTTTCTCTTAAGCAGCCTTGTCAAGTATAATGCATATCAGAATCATACCACACCAAAAATCTAGTCAGATGTTACATACTCGTCGAATCTAAAATTAAGATCATTCCAGTTGCATCAGAAGAAAATGTCAAGTTGTTAGTGTGTGAATTAAATGCGGATTAAACAATTTGAGCGCAATTTAAATTTAATTGGAAGTTGGAACAAAAATCTAACTTTAATTCTTGACATGAGATTTGAAAGATAAATCTAGCTGAACTTTTCTAGACCTTTGGATGCATTTCCTTAAGGGTTGGTGAAAATTGAAAAACACTCAAAATGCAAAGGTCCCTAACACTTTAAGCGCAAAGCACGAGCAAACATTGAAACAAGCATTTTAAACATTATTTATATTATATCTCATACAATAAGAACATGATAAAAATTGTAAGATCATATACTAAGCGCCAATAACAACATATATTAATCTCCAGATAGGAAAGTGAAACACACGAGTACAAACATAAGACAATGAAGTTCAAATAAGTCATGTTTTCTGTATTCTTATTGTTTATGATGTTGAGGTCAAGGAACATTTGAATTCTTATCCTTTTTAGTGTGTTCTTGCCCTCAACTTTTGTTAAATAGCTCTCGGAGTCGGGGGTGATGGACTTTGCATATGGCTGGGGACTTTACAAGAAAACCCAGAAACAGTACCCCAGAAAAGAAAAGGTAATGCAAATCAAGCGCACAAAGTGAGCACTTCATGCATTTTTCTGTGAGCTTCACTTGCTTCACTACACACTAAGATTGTCCACACCTGATGGAGACAACTAGGGAATGTATCAACATTTTCGATGCTACAAAATACTTCTCATTCTTCTACTACTATTCTTGAAATTCTTATGTCTATATAAAATTCAAGCCTTACCAATATATACAACAATGAACAATTGTCTTACATTAATTACCGAAATCCCTAATATACTACCCTATGTACTCATACCAATCACAATTGTAAGGGACGAGAGGCGCAGGGGAAAAAGAAGAATTTAAAGGAGGCATACCTATTGATGCTTGCTCGATTTCTGGAAGCCACGAATCAAAACATCAGGAATCAATTGGGCAGAAATTGGGATGCAGAATTGTGAATCCGTTGCAATGGTGAAAAGGGCGCTGGTGAATTAATTTCGCTAGGCTTGAACGTATTTGGTGAATTAATTTCTCGGGGTGATATTACACAACAAGTGAAGAATTGTGACGAAAACACTCGGGAGCAGATCCTGTGCTGTACACGACGCTGCGGTGAATTAAAAACAGCAGCATTTTGATCTTATTTCCTATGCCTTTTTCATTATGCACTTTTCCTAATTGTATGTTATTTTTCCCAGTTTTCAATTATTATCTCCCTCTAAAACCAATGAAATATTTGCTTTTCTATTTTCGTTTAATATATGCATGTATTCAGGTGCACCGTGCACTTATAGTGTATTTTAAAATCATATAATTTATTATATTAAAAGATACAATCATATCAATTTATAAGTATTAATGATATCAATTTTATAATATAAACAAGTTTTACAAGAAAATTTGTGTTTGGGCAATTCCTTATTACTTATTAATGTGTCAAATTAATTACAAGCACACTTACGTAAGACGGTACATAATTTAGGAAGGACGTTTAACACTTTAGAAAAAATGGACATTAATTTGGGCTAATTTATACCTCTCTCCTATATTTTTATCAATTAATTATTAATTTATGTATTTTATTTATTATATATATATATATATATATAAAGTATTTGAACAATCCTTACTAAAATATCAACTTTGGTGTGACGTATATAATCAATTAAGGAAAAAAAAGGCAAAAACAATTGGAAAGAGGGAAGTAACATATGCTGAGTTGTAAGCGTAATAAAAAAAATTTACATAATAAAAAAGACAGAGGAAATAAGAGCTAAACGTACATTGCCGTTTTTAATTGCACAGCAGCATCCTGTACAGCACAGGATCTGCTCCCAAGACACTCGTTACCCTAATTTGCCAAGCTGGGATCAAAAATGTTGATTATACATTTATAAAAATAATTTAAACCAAGGTGTCCCTTTGGTATAGTGGTGTTATTAACTTTATTCATTTTAGAGGTCCTGTGTTCGAACCTTTAAGATGAAAATTTATTTTTCTCGATTTTATTTTATATAATTTATATTTTAAATGGAAAATTAATTAATGGCAAAAAAAAAACATCAAAATAAAATAAAAAAGTTATCTTGCTTATTTGGTGGTTACTTGTCAAGTTTAATTGAACTTTTTTGTTTCGAACCTTAATAAACATTTTTTTAAATAAATTTTATATTTGCAGTTTTATTTAATAAAATCTATATTTTATATGGAAAAATTTATTAATCGTCACCATATATAAATATTGGTGACGAAATAATATGTCGCTAATTCCTATAAACAATTAATGACGAAACATAAAGCCGTCAGGAAAATTTTATGTAATATGACCAATATTGATCGTCACTAATTAAAATGAAGATCGTCATCGAATAATATTGTGACGAAATAAGCGCGTAATTAAAAAATTATTATTAATCGTTACTATATATAAATATTGGTGACGAAAGAATATGTCACTAATTACTATGAACAATTAGCGACGAAACATAAAATTGTCACGAAAATTTTATATTATATGACCAATATTGATTGTCACTAATTAAAATGAGCGTTAAATCGCGAATAATATTGTGACGAAATAAGTCGTCATTAAAAATAATTATTAATCGTCACTATATATTAATATTGGTGACGAAAAGAATATGTCACTAATTACTATGAACAATTAGCGGCCGAAACATAAAATTGTCATGAAAATTTAATATTATATGATTTACTATGATAAATCACTAATTACAATGACGATCGTCACCAAATAAAATTGTGACAAATTAAGTGTGTCACCAATTCTTTTGAATAATTAATGACAAAACATATAGCTGTCACAAAAATACTATTTTTCATGACGGTGAATATCGTCACTAAATATTATAAATATCGTCACCAAAGTTTATTGTGACGAATTTTTTGTTTTTGTCATGGAAATTTTGAATTAGTGACGAAAAAAAACATCAGTGGTGACAAAAATAAAATTTGTCACAAATTCTCACTTTTTAGTGACGAAAATCAAATTTGTCACCTTTAGGTAACATATTGTGATGAATTTTTTGTCGTCACAAAAAAATTCATCATGGAATGTGAGAATTCCTGTAGTGGTTTTTTTTTTTTTTTAAATTTCGGCCATTTTATTAAATTTACACATCCTACACAACTCAAATTACACTATATATTACCATCATTACGTTCATTTTCACATACCTCAAGAACTCATTATATACACACTCAAGATTACTTCCGTCCACCTCCGACCGCCGTCGACCGCAACCTCCCGGAGTTAATTTTTTTTTAATTGTATATTTTCTTGTCTTGTTTCACTTTCCGACACATAATAACTCAATATATGTTTCATTAACAACCGCCTCCATCCGCCGCCGCTATCTTGCCGCCACCTCCGACCGCCTCCGCCATCTTCTAGGTATGTTTTTCACTCATATGGTGTTGGTGTTGCAACACATCTGACATAGAAGCCAAGATGGTACACTTTGCCATTTCGTTGGAACGCTCCCAGTCAGCATGCTCTTTCTTTTCCATTTTGCTAGACTCATCAGTTGGCTTTTCTGGTTTGAGTGTAGTAAGGACCCAGTTGTGATGTTGTGCGGTGAGGACAATAATAAGTTTTTGATACCAATCAACAAAGTTTTCTTCAGTAAGCAAATTGTCTTTCAGTATATTGAACAGTGGATTAAAACATACATCTTGTGTCAATGTCCGGATCAACACAAAGAAAATCACATAATTCGATCACATGATTCATATTGAAATCTCAAAAAAATATGAACATGCATCAGTCAACATCTCAAAACAGTTTTAAATGAGCCTCTTGGGAGGGTCATCATTTAAATCACATTCAAGCAGGTTAAAAACAAGAACAGTTACAAACCTTTAATTTTTTTTAAAAAAAATTAATAGTTGGCTCCCACTTGATCAATACAAAATTTACAAGGACTTCGGCGAAGTATATGCATATCAATTTTATACCTAAGTAATAACCATGATTAAATACAGAATTACTACTTCGTTTTGATCGAGCCTCTTGGGAGGGTCATTGTCGCCACTAGTAATAATTCACAATCATCTTTTTGAGAATTTATTCATGTGAAAGCTTTCTTTTGGCCATCCCTTAGGGGAATTTCTCCAAAATATTTCACAAATAAATAAACATACTTAGTAATTTTTTTATTTGAGATTTTTCGTTGGGCAATTCTCATGCAAACACATTTAAACAAATTAAATAAAGCATAAGAAAATACAACAATAAATCAAGCAAAGCAGAAAATAAACATATTGGACACAAATTATACAACTGTCATGGTTTGATTTTCCTTGGCTTGACTTTGAAGAAACGTCGTCTTGAGTTTCTCCCACTCGTTCGTCTCGAAAAAAAATTCATCTCGAAGCGCCACGCCAAGTAGCTCGCAGCCGAGATGCACGCCCGCATCCAGCCGGCCACTTAGCCGAGCGACCGCACCCATGTGCCTAGGCGCAGCGTGGGTCACCTCATGGATCTCGGCAGCATCGACACACAATGGGACGGTTGCGCCCAACCGCGTGCCCGTGCACGCGCTCCTCATCCCTCGGTCTACCGCCTCGACCGCTCGAGCACGCTGCCGCGCTCGCCCGTGCACGCCGCCTGGTTGCGCCCATGCGCGTCCAGGCCGAACCCACTCGACGCCGTGCACCGTGCCCGTGCGCATGCCTGGCGTCGTCTGCCTCGCGCGCGTACGGTTCTGGGTCTGTCTTAATTTCTCATTTTCGTCTTCGTCTTCGATCAGGTTATAATTTATTTAACGAGAAAATAAATACACCTTAAATCTAGACTAGTCTATTACATTGAAAAAATCAAATAGCGTAATCTACTCGTGGATTTTCTCACGAGGAAAACAAATTCGAACGAGTCGAATTAAAACCATTCATACGCATGAAAGATAAATACATTAAATACCATGACAATTGGATACCAGCAAAACAGACTAGCAATTCTACTATCCAATATTTAATTTAATGGCCAACATAATTTAAATAACAATTTAAAGGTCAGAGCTCGAAACCGAAGCTCTGATACCAGTTGTTGGGAAATATGGGGTGTCCGGATCTATACGAGATGAATTTAATACATATTTAAATAAATCAATTAACTACTAACATGTATTAATCCTAAATCAGTTCAACGTAATAATTAAACAAGCAATTTAGCAACATGCGTACACGTAATCCACGTAAATCCTAATCATGCGGAATCTAGGAGTTACGAGATTACATACCTCTTGTAGAGACAATCGTTGAGACGATGGATCAACCCAAAGTGCCTTCTCAAATATATCACACGTCCACGAACGTAATCCGGTGGAAGGATTATCAACGGACGATTTTAATAAAGGAGAAAATAAAATTATTTGCCACCACCTTTGTGGGTTTCTAATTTTTCCAACACATGGAATTGCTTTTGGGATGAAACCTTCATCCCCTATTTATAGGACAAGGGGGACGAAAATTTTGACCTAATTGGGTCATTGGGAAATTTCCTTGCTTCTTCCTCAAGATACAATCTTGAATATATCCAATATATTTTATTTCCCAAAATCTTCTCCTTTCTTGCTCCTTATTTTCGAAAAATACACACAAGTAGGGAAGAGATAAGATCTTTTTCCTTTCTTGAATTTATGGGATAAACTTGTATCTCAAGAATACTTATTCCATAAAATCTTTCCAAGAAAATCAAGAAAAAATAATTTTCTCTCTCCTACCTATTTTTTTTCGAAAATAATCATGGAAAAATAGGCAAAATATTTTCTTCTCCTTTTCATTACTTGGACTTTAATTTGGGCTATTTGAGGGGCCTTTAGGAGAATTAAGATTGGACCTCTAATGGGCTATGAAACTTTAATATTAAGCCAAATATTATTCAAGCCCATTAATATTAATTTATTCCACTATAAAATTAATTGAACTATCCATCTTAACCCATATTACGACTTCACAATAATATGGCTCCCGATCATTATTTTCCGTGTTTAAGATTATCTTAGTCCACTAATTAATTAAGTCACTGAACAGGCTTTATATTAATTAATATATTTGTCCTTGGAGTAAAGACAACTCAACATTATTATCCATACCGGAAATAAATTTCCACTTGCAAGATTTGGTATGATAAAGATTCTGAGCCCACCAAGGAGACAAATCAAGCAAGCTGTACTTGCACACGATTCTCCGTATTAAATCTTAGCAATTGTCATGTAATTAATAATATTGCCCAAGATATAAGGTATCGAATCACATTGATTCTCTTCCCATCATAAATCAAAGCAATAGTTATTAATTTTTCACGATTCTATTTAAGGGACGGAGACTAAGAAACAACGAACCACTGAGGTCTGATTCTTGTATATTCAGTACCGAAGAATTTATCCTCCTGTAGGTCCTATTCAGCGCATCATAATGCACTAGTGTAATCTCTTGGTCATGACAAGCCAATCTGAGCCTTACACTTCAACCTTTCATGATGAATTGTTCATTTCCATCTGGGTTGTGAATTTTCACTTAATTACAAGGAACTGTCAATTTGATCTTCTGTGATCTGGTATCACCAAATTAACTACAATGTAACACGTACTTAATTATTGAACAGGTTTGCAATAAATATATATAGCATTCAATCATATTTATTGCAACAGTGATTAATAATTTATTCCAGTAAATAAATAAGAAATCCAGTTTGGTTATACAAAGTAAAAAAGCATACTTTCCAGTATAACCCCAACACATAAGTTAGTGCGAATGAGTTTATCCTCTCTGCGGGTCCACTTCAGCGCATCAATTGCACTAGTGTAATCTCTTGGTCAAGACAAGTCAATCTGAGCCTTACACATCAACTTCTACCAATAGATTGTTCGGATCTATCTAAGTTGTGAAACATGCACTTGTTTACAAGGGACTGTTAATGTGATCTTCTGTGATCTGGTATCACCACGTTAACTACAATGTAACGCGTGCTATTATATGAACGGTTTGCAATAAATATATATAACATTCAATCATATTTAAAACAACAGTGGTAAATAATTTATTTTAGTAAATAAGTGTTTAATACATAGGTTATACAAAGTAAAAACATACTTTCACGTATAACCCCAACAGTGGTCAGTTGAACCACTGCTATGATACCACTTGTTGGCCCGGGGTAAACAAGTCTTACACGTGTATGGGGGGAAGGGATACACGTGTCTAGTGATTTTTCAAACTTTTCACAAACTATGATCAGTGAGTCAGGTTATCCTGATAAAACAGCCCTGAGAAGCATAAGGTGCCCTGAGTCAACGTCTACTGAGATAATTACTCTGAGCGTCTTTCAGAAACTTCAAATTAGTCCAACTGATCTGAGTGTTTTAAACAGAATCCTAAGAAGCTTGGAGTAGATAACTATCTTACTGAATACTCAGTTGAGTTGTTCAGTTTGACAACTATCTATTCTAGCTTATCAAGAGTGCGGAATGTGTAGGCCCTGAGTTTATACTCGTTTTATATTGCTGAAAATATCTTAGTCTTTAGCAAAACAGTGATTAAGGCTGTGATTAGTTTGATGCAGATTCAGAGGATTGATTCCTACTGAATATCAGAAAACTCAGTATGATTTCAGTGAAAAATGTAACACACACAATGCAAAACAAAAAACAAATAACACAGTGACTTATAGTGGTTCAGAGGCTCAAGCTCCTACATCCACTCTCTCTGATCTTCAGAGAAATTCCTTAACTCACTACTACTACTACCTTAAGCTTTCAGACTGAACTCCAGCAGCTTACTAACTTACCTCTACGAGCTTTCAGGCTGAACTTCCTGCAGCTTACTAACTCAACTCACACAAGCTTTCAAACTGTAACCACAGCTTACTAACTTCTTCTCTAGAGCTTTCTGGCTGAACTCAACTGCAGCTTACTAACTGTTTACAACTCTCACTTTCCAACAAAATCACACACAAACTACCTAAACAATAGGGTTTGGGTTTGGTTGGTTTTCAACTAGGGTGAGATATCCTTTTACAATGTAGGTTTTGATACTTGTTTGATTGTAGCTTAGTAAATGAGCTCTCTTCAAAGATGAAACACTTGAGAAATTCTTAGGGTTTCGAGTGCTTCACAGTAAAATTTGATATGAATGAGCTCTTTAGTTGCTTGATTTCCCGTAGCCTTGCAATGGTGAAGGTCACCGGTACTTATAGGCAACTCACCAAGGTCACTCTTGAAAACTATCTGTTGGAGGAGATAGCATCAAGGGTTTTCTTTTCTGGTTATTGATAAACGACTATTTTTAGGGTTTGAATACTCCCTTGCATGGTTTGGGTAACAAGTGACCAATGCAGTCAATCACTTTGTTTTTAGCAGAGTGGAACTTCAGCATATCTGACATCTTAGAGACATGTCGCTTTCAGTGTCAGTGAAATACAACGTTGTTGCTCTCTCATTGGTTCTTGACTTCAGTGAATAGTGACAAACAAAACAACTCTTTTAGGTCAACCTCTCTGAATGAGACAACCTTAAAAGATACTTAGTTCCAATTCCTTTTGTCTGCAATCAACTATTTGGACAACATTTATTTCCCATAAAAGTATAAGACTTCTTCAATCCGGATGTCCTTAGGTAGATAGTCTTCAGGTCTTCAGATCTTCAGGTCATCGTCTTCAGGGTGATTTGAGTCTTTAGGGTCTTCTGAGACTTCAGGATCTTCAGCAAACTGAGTTCCCCCTCAGTTTTTGCCTAACCTATGAAACTCAAATATATCTGCTGACTATACATGGTGCATATATTTCTTGAAACTAACTATAATGATACCTATATTCTAACTATCTAGATCATTCTGAACATGTCATACTCAAGGTTTTTGAGATCTAATCAAAATCTTTCTTTTATATTAAATTCATCTCCCAACAGTAAACGACATGTGAGCTTGGTCGCTTAGTGTTAGCGAAAAAAGCTGACATTTGGTGGCATCCGTGGCTCCCATTGAGGCCATGTAGGAATTATATTTTCCGACATAGACTCGTGGATCGGTATCGTCATTGTAGCGATCCAGAAAGGTCGTGTGGTGTTTGCGTAGGGGGCTAATGTCACCATTGACCCTAGCGAGGAGGCCGATAAAAGCGGGGGAGTGACTTGACCATGCTGATTAGCCTGGTTATCCATGTGGTCCTAAAGTGCTTAGACCGTCCAGATGAGAGTGGCGATCTGCCCATCGCGGGGATCGGGGCACCGAAAAATTGCCTTCTTGCCATGACGGTCAAGAGCCGACATCCTCGGCTCGCCGTCGTTCCCCCTTTGGGCACTGTCCTTGCAATCCCGATCTGGGTCCTCTTCCATTTGGTCGAGATGGGAGCTCGCTACATCTTCCATCAGGTTTGGCTTCTTTCGGTCTCCCACCCTTCCCAAGCGTTTGAAAATGTTTAGGGATTCGGCCTGGTGCCCCTCTCGAGGGCGACAATGGCCCTTTGAATTTTCCGTAATGGCGGGCTGTAAGGCCAGCTGGCCCGAAACACCTTTGCACTTGGATGTGGTGGCCTTCCGGGTTGCTGGTTTTTCGGCCCCCAAAGGTTAGTTGTCTCTTGCGGGGGAGCGCCAACACGTTCCTCTCGTCTTCGAGGGTTCTTATGAGGTTCCCCAAGTTCGTGACCGTGGCCGGGATGACGGACTCCATTCCAGACGAGCCCCTGGATGTCTCCAGTCTGTCGCGCGGGTCATTCTCTGGGATTTCCAGTTGATTTTTGTTCTGACCCATTTGGTTAATCTTTCGGGTGGGTATTCCTAGAAATTTAGAAAGATTTAGAAATGTATTTTTCCATTGACGGCGGCAGTTGTTGTGTCCAGAAAATATTACCGGCCAACAAGCAATAACAACTTATGTAATCAAGAAATTAATTGAGAATTCGTTTGATGACCCAGTTCACCGAAAATGTTATGTTTGGGGGCAATACCAAGCCAGGAGAATATATTATATGCCTAGAGTCTAGAGTGTTCAACCTCTTACAATGAAAGCTTTATCGCATATTTATAACATCACGTGTTGGCATGCAGCCCTAATGGGCCTGCCGAGAAGGATGACGCAATCGTATCCGCGTCGTTTGCCATTTTTTTCTCAATTCGCCTGATTTGCGCCCGAAATATCTCCCGTAGACATGCCATGCCGATTTACTCCCTTCACTCTTGACCCGGGAGTTTGTTTCTTCAAAGATATATGCACACGTCTTTAGCCCATCCAAGGGCGGAATTGGCGCCTTTCCTAAATACACACCCACCGACTTCGCGCACATCATGAGCTCGCGCGAGTTCTAGGGAGGTCACCTAACTAGGCGAGCTCGACTTCGCCAGGTCGCTATGTGAATGCCGACTTCAGTCTCTCGCGTTACATCATATAACCTGTCTCCAGTTGCCATGTCATCTCTATTTGCCACGTGGTCGCAGGCAGAAAACATAGTTTCATTGCAGTAAGGTATTATTTTGGAATTGTTTAATTGTGGAATTGTTTAATTATATATATACATACATGCAGTTCAATTATTTTCAACTATATATATTATATATATATACATCATACATGCAATTTAATTATAATTTTGGAATTATTTAATCGTGTTTTTTTTATATACTTTGTTGGAAATTGTGTTTATAAAATAAGTGTGTTTATAAAAAGCTAAAATTTAAAAAATAATTGTGTTTATAAAAAGCCTAAATTTTAAGTGTGTTTATAAAAATTAGTTGAATTGTTTTAAAGTATTAGTTGAATTGCTGTTAGGTATTAGTTGAATTGCTGTTAGGTATTAGTTGAATTGCTGTAAGGTATTAGTTGAATTCCTATATGGTGTTTTAGCATAGAAATTACCTTAATACTCGTATTTTAGTAGTATGAATATAATTAGTACACGACACTTCTCTCGAAGTACCACAAAGAATTTACACAACATAAAAATAAAGGAAGCAAGAACTCGTGTACATCAATTACTCAAAATATTATGTATTAATAACAAGTGTTACATAGTTACACTAATAATTTAATATGGGAGTATTAATTAATTTTTCACAAAAAAATAATAAATTGTCTTATTAAATTAAAAAGTGATAATGGAACCAACTCCTTATAACGAAAAAGTGAAATTTTCACGCAAATATGCATGAATAATATTTCCGTCAAGGTATTAGTTGAATAAAAATTCTTTTTTTTTTCTTAGTATGCAAACCTTCGGATGCCCCTATTGTACCACCCTATGTAAAGCATGCGACCGATGTGTTCTTGCTCAACAACGTGCACAACAAAATGAAACTGCACAACCATTTGAATTTCCACAAATCAATGTCGAGCAGGCCAACTTTTCTTGGAGTAGATTATTAGGTCTCAATCTAAACACCCCTTCTCAACCAAAATATAATGACGAGCAGTCTGTTCCAGTGCAGTATGTTTCACATCCTACACATGCACATAATGATTTCATGACCAACACTAGTCCTAATTTCTCCCCAGTAGGATTCCCCAATTTAGACTCACCCAACATTGATATGTTGATGTCCTCCTACAATCTACTGGTAGAGCATGCGACCGATGTGTTCTTGCTCAACAACGTGCGCAACGAAATGAAACTGCACAACCATCTGAATTTCCACAAATCAATGTCGAGCAGGCCAACTTTTCTTGGAGTAGATTCTTAGGTCTCGATCTAAACACCACTGCTCAACCACAATATAATGACGAGCAGTCTGTTCCGGTGCAGTATGTTTCACATCCTACACATGCAAATAATGATTTCATGACCAACACTAGTCCTAATTTCTCCCCAGTAGGATTCCCCAATTTAGACTCACCCAACATTGATATGTTGATGTCCTCCTACAATCTGCCGGAAGCGTCAACATCTCATCACTCAATTCACTCTCATCACTCCACTCACCATGTTCCCTCTACGTATCATCACTCCGCTCACCATGAGGTTGAGGATGAATACCAAAGTGCTCCGCAGCCAACACAAGCGTCATCCTCATCCTCGCAACGTAATGATTGGTTGACGAAGACGTCCATGCTTGGAGGACCTAATGATCCAAGTGTCTTGTGTGCATTCAAAACACACAGAGCCAAAAAAGTATGGGACGATTCAGTAAGTAAAATGCTAAATTGTTTTTAATTATTATTTCAAATGGTTACGATATGTAAATTAACGAGTTCATTTTTTATGTAGACGTTTCATAAGGTCCTTGGTTCCCAGACTCGAACGAGATCTATTGAGAGATGGTCATCAAATCCATTCAATCAAGGCCATCATTTATTTGAATTAATTAAAAACTCTGGATTGGAGGGTCTCGGGCAATACATGTTTCAATCCAACAACATGCCCCTCATTACAGCATTCGTCGAGCGTTGGCACCCTGAGACGAACACGTTTCATATGCCTTTCGGGGAGATGACGATCACACTCCACGATGTTAATGCTATCCTTGGTAAACTGAAAATTAACTTAATTTTTTATAAATCAAATTTGTACATTCTCATTAATTAATTTCATTTATAATAAAAACAACTTTTTTTCAATGTGGGCTTGAACATAAATGGCCTTCCCGTCGTTGGGAACAATCGATTTACTGACGATGCATTGGTTGTTAGATGCGGATCTAGGGGAGATAACCAACAAAGCACACCCCTTGGGAACATACACAAGGAGTGTATTGGTGAGAACCTCAGCAATGTATCTATTGCTCGAGGTTACCTGTGGTACTTGATGGGGATAACACTCTTTGTTGACAAAACACATGATTCTGTCCCCAAAGATTATCTACAGGTGTTGGGTGATCTTGAATTTGTACCTCACTATGCATGGGGAGCTGCAGCGTTGGCTTATTTATATCGCCAGCTTGGAATAGCATCCAGAAGTGAAGTGGCACAGATTTCGGGCTGCTTAACGATACTTGAGGTGAAAATTTAATTTCAATAATATTACGAATGATATTTAATATACTGTTATCAATATATTGTTACATATAATAACTCAAAACTCATTTAAATTTTTCAGTGCTGGATATACGAGTACTTCACTGAGTTGCGCAAACGCAGTGGAGCTACGTATTATAACCCTAAGAGCCCAAGAGCATTGCAATGGAGCAACTCCCAAACATTCAGTTCCAGCACACGGGATCTTGTACATTATCGCAAACCATTGGATAATTACCCATCGAGTCATGTATGTTTCTCATTCTCAATACATCTTACTAGTAATAACGTCATTTATAATTTAAGTACCATAACAAAATGTCTTATAAAAATATTTCACTTACATTATAGGTCAATTGGACTCCATTCAACAGTCCATCGTCTATCCCACCGGTACCGTTATTTCATGGATGCATTCATTTTCTTGACTTCGCCGAAGGGTATATGCCGATGAGGGTTGCAAGGCAATATGGGAGAGTTCAGTCTGTACCCCCACCACCGCTCGGCTTCGATCATAATCTTTCTAAATTGAGTGCCAAGGCAAAGAGCTATAAAAAAGTATATGGGCCTACGGTGGCATATTGGAACGAAATGGCAAATCATCATTACCATCTCTGGAAGCTTGGTACCGAAGCTGTAGTGCCGGATAGTACCACGTCGGATTATCCCATATGGTATGCAAGCATAACACATCCGAGAGTGCACAACCATGCACACGGTGAAAACAATATTTATGTAAATGCCATGTCTGGGTCAGCGCAACAAATGTTGGGACACATGAGGGAACACACACAGACATTGATCAATCAAGTTCGTGATTATCCACAATGTCCAGATTATGTCATGCCTTGACTTAACGTGATTGCCCATCATGCTGGTACTGCAACGGTCCCAAGTCCTGCCTATTGGGGACCACAACAAGAATATGCCCCTGAACAATTCGCCCAAGAAATACCTCCTGGTTGGTGGTGGGACGGAGCCAATTTTCAACAATATTACCAAAACCAACCCAACAACCCTTATGACGATAATAACAATTAGAATGTACACTTTTTTTTATGTTAGATGAATTATTTATTTGTACTTAATTGCTCCATATGATAAATTAGTATTCCAATTTTTTATCTCTTGTTAAATGTTTTCACTTTTTTTTTATAAAAATCAATAATAATATAGAACTTACTTACTTAAATATATAAAAACTAATATATTTGTATATCTTATTAAAAGATGAGTGGAAAAAAAATAACATCTGGAAATGTCAACACTGTTGATAACAAGGAAAGACCTCCCCCATTGCTGTGGTTGGACAAAGATGGGAGGTAATCTAATTTTTATAAATAATATCCCATTTGAAGTTTTTATATAACTAATAGCGTTCTTAATATGTACAAACTACTTGAACACAACAGTTTCATCGCACGGTTTGGATTTTGTGCGAATAACGTACCTTGACCCAAAATGGACAAACTGGTCTATGGTACCTTTCGAGTTCCAGGAACACATGCGGACTATATTCGAAGTAAGTTTAAGCATGTTTGCATTTTACACGTTTTAATATTTTTCAAAACTATATATCATAATAACAACCTTTATATTTTTAATTATAGGGAAAAATCAAGATTAATGGAGATCCAGCTGATTTCAGAATCGCATTCTTCAAGATTTGTGCAACATTCATACGTCAAGGATGGAGAAACCCCCGATTATATTTTGACGGTGCTGGAGGGTCAGTGATACAAAAGAGGGAACGCTTGGATTGGGGAAAAGACATTTAAATCTCATGTATTTTTCTTTTTTTTATTAATTGAGGTTGTATCAAATTGGTGATTAATTTTTGTGAAATATTAATTAAACAGTCTACTATTATAAGTTAAACTATTTACTCTTAATTTATCATAAATATTTTTTTATTTAAATGAATTAATTTTTAATAAAAATAAATGTATTAATTATGAAAATTATAATTACAAAATTTTGTTTGCTTTTAATGTCTTTCAATTAAACAATAACTATTCTAAAACAGCTGAAAAGTGTAACTTGTTATGTTGAAAAGTGCTACTTGATTATACTGAATCGTGCAGCTATTTTTTCATATTAATAGTTGCATGCTTTAATATAACAAGTTGTATGTTTATAAAATACACTATGAATAAACGGTGCACCTAAGCTATTTTTAAATGAAATAACTAATAAATTCAAAAATTAAACAACTAATACTTTTGAATGAAACAACTAATATTATTTGTATCAAGATTTTACATGTATTCGGATTCGATACTATCCCAAAATTTTACAAATCTACGGAAACCTTTTAAAAAAATTCTCGAATAAACTTATAAATTGAAATAACAAATTAAAATTTTCGAAAAAAAAAAATATGTCGCATAGTCAACGCGACAGATGCCTTCTCTGTCGCATTGACCATGCGACAGCCGCCAACTGTGTTGCGGTCAACGTGCGATGGCAGGTAGTCAAGTCAAGTTTGTTAAAATGTGGATATAGTGCAACTCCTAGCTCACCAACCACTAGTGACGCACACGTGCAGTCAAACATATGGGAGTTTTTATGCATTTAATGGAACACGTGACTGTTTTGTGCATATTTTATCAGCACTACAAGTTATTTGAGAAATCTCAATGAAAAAATTGTCATGTAAATTTCAATTTTCATAACAATATATATTTGATGAAGAATTTTATCATCATAAAGAACGTGGTTTCATGCGTGTAATATTAGATATATGCGACGCTATTTGGATTCGTCACCAAAAGTTATCTTTTGATGACGATAAAGACCATTATCACTATATCATTTCATTTATAGTGACGCATAACTTGTCATCTTCAGCTTCGAGCTTTTTTCACCTAATATGGAGTTTCGTCATTATTATGATGAAATTGACGTAAACACAAATTAAGAAAATGAAATAGAGTTCATAGATAGTTATCAACCACACCGTATGTTTTTAGACACTCCACGTCCGTATAGTTTAAAATATGGAATTACATAAGAACTAATTACAATAAAATGTCTGCGGAGGTCTCATGTAGTTTTATCAATAACTTTTATGTGCTTCTAAAACAATTGCACACCTTCCGAGAGAATATCATGCAAAATCAATTGAAATTGTTGAACTTGTTCGATAAAAGATTTTCCATCAACCATCTTAAAGTCCAAGAATTTGGCTACCACGAAGTTCCGACATCTTCGGTTGGGTACTTTCGCTCCAAAGAGTTCCACAACTCTTTAGCAGTACGAATAGAACAATACACATTATACAACGCGTCAACTGATCCTCCAAAGATATAGTTATGACATAAGAAGTCATCTTAACCTCATTGACCAAAAGCAACTCTCTTAGCCATGTCCATGTCGTTTTCATCGACCACGGGCACATCTTCCTTGAGGAATCTTGCTAAGTATAACGTCGTAAGGTAGAACAACATTTTTTTGTTGCCACCTCTTGAAGTCACTACCCGAGAACTTCTCGGATTTTTCACCACGAATATTAAACTGTCGAATTTGTGCATAAGGGGGTACGACATGAGGGTTCGAAGTTTGACCCTCATTCGCAGTATTGGTGTTAGGGGTAGTGATCGAAAGATCATCATTTTATTTCCATCGGACGCCATTGTTCAATTCGATTTTTTTTTTTTTGCGATTGCTTTATAAGAGCACCAACGATGACTTACAATTGATGGAAATAAATAAAATAAGAAAAGAAAACAGAAAACAACAGCTAATACTTTTCCGTGCACAAAGTAATACTTTTCAGCAATTGAGTACTCCTCTTCAAGCAACTTTGTTGATTCTGGATAAACTCGAACCTTGCATGAATATGAACAAACCAACAGCAGCACGTGCAAGAACAGAAAAAACAGAAAAAAGGAAAAACTCACCAAAGTCGAGTCAAGGTTGAACTTTTGCCCGCAAAACAAATACGCCTCGGCTGGTTCTCACGGTTTGGGTAGTGTTTTAAAAGGTAAAACGACTTTCATCTTTACACGTGCAACACCGCAACATGTAAAGCTTCGGCAAGATGAAACAACGAACGAACTGGACTGGACTACTATATGCAGATGCACGCACGAAAATATGAATGTAGATGAAAAATATTTTCTGTAGATTTCTGGGGCTTTTTTTTTTTTTTGCAAGTATGTTCTTTCAAAAAAGACATGCCCTATTCATAGGATTATGCCAACCAGTTGGGGAGCCGAGAAATTAATTGACTTTAGGGGTTACAAAAGCAATGAAATTCAAGTTCCAATTGTAACTTTCCAGGAGTTACTCCTGATTTGAAACGTCCATGAACTTGGACATCCGGGCGTCCAGGTTCATCCAAATTCGAATTCAAACATGTGCTGAAAAAATACTTGGGCCAACCCAATCCTGGATTGGGCTTTGCACGTTTGGCCTCATATTATTCCAGTGGACTTGGCTCCAAAAAAGATAATATGGGCTCCAAGCCCAAGGCCAAAGTCCAATTGACAAGGGTCTCGATCGCGGCACTGGCGGGCGGGCAGCGGGCGGGCAGCGCGTGTGGACTATTGGACCGTTCTTTAGCCACTATAATTGAATTCTATTAACTCACTCATATTAATAAGGAGTAGTTAATTCCTCAAATTATCCAATGTGGGGTGTTTAAATCCTAATTAAATTTCCAACACTTCTCAACACTATTTAATCTATAGAAAGTGTTATGTCAGCTTCGTGGTTTACTTTCTCACTCATCGAAAATTATTTTGAGATTATAAATACACTACAATCATCTAATCTGAGAGTAAATCGATTTTATGACCTTTAATTTCCTTAAATTAAACTTTATGTCCCCGTTTAATTAATTAGAGACGAGTGTCCTACACCCTCACTAAATACCAATTAAATTCAATTTAATTGATTAAAACCAATTTTCCCAACACAACTTGCTTTCAATTTTTCTGAAACTACTTTGTCTAGAGAAACTGTCCCTAAGCCGTTGACTTAGTTGCTACCGAGTTTGGCACTTGAATTATTAATGTATGCTCTTTTCCTAAAAAAAAATAAAAAATTATAAAGCTATAGTAACATTGGACAATATCTTTAAGCTGAGAACCCAACCTTCGTCTTCTGTTAGTGAATGGGGGAGAGAACCCAATCTTTGTCTAAGTATGTAGTTCTATTTATGATAGTGGGTTCTTCCTGTTTATCTCTCTTTGAGGGGCATTTCTTGTGCTTCTACAGCTGAGATTGTAATCTTTTTTGCCTGAGTTGGTCTCCCATGAACAAGTTTTATAGTATGAATTGAATTATTTGACTCACTTCATTCATTTCAACATACTTTTATAACCCACTAAACTTGATCCATTAATTAAAAACCAATTTCATAACATGAAACTTGTTCACCATAGAGTTTGTCTTTTTGCCTTTTTACGGGGAAAAAAAAGTAACGTTAGACTATATCTTAAATACTAATTTTCTCCAATATCAATTCAATATAGAAAGAGATGATAACAAAACATGTATGAAGTTCGCGTATTTTTTTTTTTCAATTATCATTGTTATATACAGACACTATCAGTGTTGCATATGCACTGTCACTGTTATGTAAAGGAAGTGTCAATGTTAAAAAAATAAAGCATTTTTTGAACATTAACACTTTATATGAATAATAGTGATAATGTATATGCTTATCAGTGACACTATCAAATTTCATATAAGACCTACTCTTTATTCAGTGACTACAAGTTTGTTTTGCTTTGAGGAGGTAAATTTCCAAGTTACTCCTATGAGAGACCACACAAGATTAGCAATTGCTTCAAATCAAGTGTCGTTGCACTCTGATGCGAACGAGGGTTTTTGGCTCAAGAATACGAGTGTTTGGGCTAGGCGAGCTAGGCTCAAGGGAGCGGCCCAAGGCCAAGCCAAATGGGCGCGGGAATAAGGCTTGGGCGGTAAGAGGATTGGGCAACAAGGCAACCAAAGATAGTGTCCTATTTCTCAAGAAGATCTTGCAAGATTTGCAAGATGATTTACAAGATTGGCAAGATCTTATTTATTTAGTGTTAACCTTTATCTTATCGGCTTTTCTCTTTTATTTAGATTTGGTTAGATAGTTTTTTGAGTTTCAGTCCTTTAATTATTAGATTTGGTCCCGTATCTTAGTTAGATCCGCTAGGGATGTTTAGCGTGTGAATTTGGTCCTTTTTGGGACAGAATTGGTCCTCTTTTTTGTCCTATAAGTATGTGGACGTTTTTTCTTTATTTTTTATGTTGAGAATTAATAAAAACACCATTTGGCAACTTTGTCAAAACTTAATTGTTTCTTGCCAACCTGCGTTAGGGCAACAATTATTATCGTTCTTTGCGTATTATTTGTGTTTTGCGATTACGGTTCTCATCACATTACTGCAACACTCCCAAAATGGAAATAACACATAATACCAACACCCTCACAATATTATTTTATTTTCAAAATTGTCACTCAAATCCCTTCTTTATTTCAACTCAAACTCACTAAAAGTCAACATCTCCATATTGAATTGCCCACAATACCCCTTCTTTATTACACTCAAATCCACTTTTCACTTTTCTCCTTGATTTGCGTGTCATTTTCAGTATTGCAGTCCTCTTGGGACGGAGGGAGTATATCAAAAGCCAACATATATTCATCTACTTTAAAATAAACGGTTCAGCATGTTTTCATCATATATATAGCACATTGCAAGGCCAAAATTAATAGCAGGACAAGTTGATGAATCTCACGAGGAAACTAATTAAGTAGTAGCAACTGGATTCTCAAAGATGTCATTTAGATCTTTCAAATCAAACTAGTGATACTCAAACGTACGGGGATGATGATACACATTACCATAAGGATAGTATGTCAATGAATGGATTACCAGAATTTTCCCGTTCAGTCCCCTGCTAAACGACACAAATTTATCAATAATCAAATTGTGACAAAAGTTTGGAAGCGTAGCCACTTTAATCCAAGACTCTTTTGATAACCCTTACATCTACGTAACGTAGCTCTTTTGATAACCATTCCATCCACCTCACTCTTCAAATCGAAAGAAACTATTTCTCAATTTTTCGTAATTTGGTGAAGATTTCCCCTTGCAAACTTCCCCGTACCACGAATTGGTTTTTAAACTATGCACTCTACTAATAGAGTAGTATACATGTAGACTGCACTTCGGAGTCATAATTACAAACACCTTGTTAATCATCGCTCGACTCATCGTAACCTAACCCATACTTGGTAAAGTCCTTGCCCACACCTGTATTACCTGCATCAGGCAAATTCATAGCAATCCTAGTAGACGGGTTCCACAACATAAATATTCATTGAAGAATACAAACAAGCCCATTACGGCAACCAACTATATGATAAATACCAACATCATGAAATGCAAGCGAACCAGAAACCGGTATATGTAACAATGAACACTAAGAAGATTGCCTAAGTACTACTCTGCGACAAGATAGACGAATAGAGTTTAATAGGACCGTACGGTGGGAGAGACGTGTTTTTTTGTTGAATTTTGAAGGTGGGTTTTGATGAAACGTTTGGTGCCAAGTAAAAAACACCATGATTTTGAAATGCACCTAAATTTCAGGAGGAATTTCACTGGAAGTCTTATAAATTAAGAGCAACACTTGTTTGATTGATCAGAAATTACAACATAAAATCGAATTTAATGCAGTTTTGGTCCCATGAGACACGAGCACTCACGATTTTGGTCCCTATACTCGTTATTTTGGTCCCAGATCCATTTTTTTACACTTTAGTAATTCATTCTTGGTGTAAGTCTGGTTTCACATTTTGGGCTTTTAGCCGCTTCAAGACGGCCGTTAGTATTTTCGACACTTTTGATCCCAAAAAATTTTCTCAAAAATTTGACAAAATTGGTCCCAAATATTGGTGGGAAAATTCGAAAAAAAAGAGGGAAACTTGGGAAATGGAGGGAATGTTATGGAGGGAAAAATAAAGCAACCAACTCCCTATATAAACCACATTTCTAGCCTATACCATTCATTCCACACAAAAAACTCAAAAATCACACTGAAAATCACAAAGAAATGTCATCATCTTCTTCGATTCAATCCAGACAATACCTCGTATGTCATTGTGGAAAAGCTGCTCGTACCTACGTTTCACAACAACCTAGAAGCAAAGGTAAACTATTTCACAACTGTCCAGATTCTTTAAGTCAAGGTGGTGGCTGTGGCTTTTTTAAATGGGCTGATGATGGAGTAGTTAATGAAGTTGATGGAGGAGTTACAAGTAAAACTGGAGAAATGAGGGATATGGCTCAAGAAATGAACAAAATGGCTCAAGAAATTAAGAACATCACTGAAGAGATGAAGAAATTGACAAAGAAAATGCAACATCTACTTGCTATTGTACTAGTGTTTACTCTTTCACTCATCTTTAAGTGGCTAAACTAAGTAGTCATCATATTATGTACCAATTTTCCCTATATTATCAATCAAAGAAACTTTCCCTACATTAGACAATTACATAACAAAATATCCCGACAATTACACAACATACAACAACATAAGCAGTATCATCAACACATTATTATCAGCAACAGTTCATATCCATACCCATTAGATTAGCAAAATAGCAGTATCATCTGATCAAATTCACAAAATATACAACCATATGCAGCATCTGACCTATTTCAAAAGCTAAAACCATAAAGCAGCCCTTGTTGAGTGAGTTTGTTCATAATTACAACTCTTCTGTGAGCAAAAAGACATAAGCACAATTACAAAGGCATTCAACTGTATGGTTGCAAAAGATATCAACAAAAAGCATCCAGACCCCTACTTCCCCCCATATCTACTTCCCATATTTACTTCTTCTTCTTCTTCTTAGTTTTCAAATAAGCAGTACCAGTCAGGCTAGACATAGACACAAACTTCTTACCTCCTCTTGTGGTCACCCTCATGCCATCCACTGTATTCACTGGAGCACCTACAACCTGATTCACTGGAGCACCAACAAATGAGTGTGGATTGAATGACATTGGTGTTGGTGCCCTGATATTAACACCAGGTGCTCTTGCTGATGGTCCACCTCCAATGTAGTTAATTGCATTGAATGGCTCAAGTGGTCCAACAGGTGCAGTGGGAACCTCATCCTAAGATAATAAATAATACATTACTATAGAAGTTATAAAAAATGCACTACAATACAAAAATTAAGATAATAATAAACATACAGTGGTCTCCTTGGTAGCTCTTCTCTTCTTTGATTACACAATATAAGATTTTCTTCCTGCCCTAGTTGTTGGCATACCACTTGCACTTGCTTGAATGCCACTACCACTGGCAACACCCTCAAATGCACTCTCATTTCCAGTCTATACCAAAAATTTAATAAATAAATAGAACTTGATCAAATTATTAAGACAAATACAAATTAAATAAAACTTACAGGTACATTGTCTTCTTGTGTCATGGGGGGGACCTCACTTGTATCCTGTGTCAACACATCAGGCACCACACTTTCAGCAGTTGTATTCATCTCATCCTCCATGAACTTGTCTGCAAGTTTCCTCCATTGGCAACCCTTCTTGTTATGTCCCTTTCCATTACAGAACTTGCAAGTCATTTTGTAGGCTTGTTTAGGCATCACTTGAACACCCTTCTTCTTTCCTTTCTCCTTCTCACCAACTGATGGCCTTCTCTTACTTGAAGGCCTTCCAGACTTTCTCCTGCCAAAATTGGGTGGCAAAGGTGGCATGTAACCTGTCTTATCCCACAGCTCATCTCCATTCAATAGGACAACACAATGCTTATACACATTGTAAGTCTGGGTAGAGTAGCAACTATGCACAAAATCCTCCATGTCCAATCCTTCTGCACATATAGCACTTACAACATGTTTACATGGAATTCCAGATAACTCCCAGTTCCTACAGTCACAGTTATGCCCCTTCTGATCAACAGCATACTTGGTACCTTCATTGCTTGAAACTTCATATCTTCTAGAATCAGACTTCACTGGGTTGCAGTTAGCAGACTCTTCCCTGATCTTGTTCAGCATTTTGTGTATCTTCCCACAAACTTTGCTCCCTTCCCAAAGCCTTTCACACTTATCCCTCTTTGTCTGCAGCCTTGTCATTATCCACTCTCTTATCCACTCTAACAGTGTCAAGATTGGTCTAGATCTTGCATCTAGTATGCAAGAGTTGAACTGCTCACACATGTTGTTGACCAGGGTATCACACTTTGAAAAAGTATCAAAATGTGCTCTTGACCACTGTTGAAAAGGCTTCTCACACAACCACTCAAGACACCTAGTGTCTTTCTCACCAATTCTCCTTATGGCCCTGTCAAATGATGGCACTGTACTAGCCCTTGCTGCACCCCAGAGCAATTTCTTGAAGTCATCACCTCTAAATCCAGCCTTCTTAAGATTGCCATGAAGGTTCCTAACACAGAATCTATTCTGAACTGTTGGCAAGACCTTCTCAAATGCTGGTAATAACCCCTTCTGCTTGTCTGACATGAATATGAACTTATCCTCATTTCCAAACATCAAATCACCCTTCACCAATTCCATAAACCACTCCCAAGCTTCTTTAGTCTCACTTCCTACAACTGCATAGGCCAATGGGTATGGATCATTGTTGGGATCCATACCTACAGCACTAAGCAGTACCCCACCTGTAGCTCCTTTCAAGTGACAACCATCCACACCAATCCATGGTCTACAGCCTGACTTAAATCCACTCTTCAATGCTTCCAAACAGATGTACAACCTCTGAAATGCAGTGGTCCCATCAGCTTTGTTGTCCACATTTAAGATTACAGTGGAACCAGGGTTCTTCTCCAACAATGTTTCACAATAATCCCAAAGTTTCTCATACTGTTCAGTGGCATCACCCTCAATATTCCTCAAAGCTTTCCTTTTGGCTCTATATGCTTGAAATGGAGACACATAACAACCCAAATTCATCATTGCAGAATTCTTGAACACCCTAGTGTTCTTCAAAGGATCATTTCTGAACTCACTTTCAAACCTCTTTGCTAACCAAGTTGAGCTAGCATTGGTGACATGATACTTCCTAGAACAACTGTGGGTTGTGTTAATCTCTCTAATCTGAAAAACTTCTTGGTCCTTCATCTTCAAAACATTTATATGCCACTTACAATCCTCACTTTTGCACCCTGCATATAGATGGCCTGAATACTAGATTTCTACATATCCCACCATCATCTGATGTAGCAACACTATCAGAATCACCAAAATATTCACCACTACTGTCTGGATCACCACTTGCACTTGCATCTTGTTCTGCCTCCCCATCACCAAGACCTACCCACTCTGCCTCCCCATCAACATTTTCATCAAAGATGATATCATCAAGAATGATATCACCACTAGACACTGAACCACTAAAGTCTTCATCATCAGGATCAGACTCCATGATATCTACATCTTCATCTTGCTCAACTGCTATTCCTTTCCCCTTTCTCAACTTATCTTGGCAATCTTGGTCATCTTGTACATCTTTGTCATCTCCATCAACATTTTGGTCAAACATGATATCATCAAGAATGACATCACCACTAGACTCTGAACTACTGAAGTCTTCATCATCAGGATCAGACTCCATGATATCTACATCTTGCTCATCTTGGACATCTTCAGCAAAATTGAACCATTCATCTTCAGGGTGCTCATCATCAGGGAGCTCTTCTTGAGGGTGCTCATTATCAGGGTGGTTTTCTTGAGGGTGCTCATTATCAGGGAGCTCTTCTTGAGGGTGCTCTTCAGTGGTACAATCTGTAATTGTAGCCTCACCCACAACCCACATTGTAATTTCATGGTTGTTATGACCATTAAACACCTGATTTATGTCAAATTGACAATCAACTGTTTGAATTGAATGTTTCCTCCATAAACCGTAATACCTCTTATCCCCATTGTAGCCTAGTCTCTCACACAGTCCATCAAGGTAATCAAGTGTTGCCTTCTGAATGTGCACATAATCAAAAATTGCATAAGACCCACCAACATACTTGTACTGATTTCCATTTTCTTCAAGCAACATTTTTCCACCATGATGTATTTTTAAGCTATAGAATCCAGTTTTCGGACCTAAAAATCCAACATAATTGAACTCATATAAGAACATTTGAAAAACAACCCATATGAAATAACAAGAACATCTAAAATATTGAGAAAATACATATTGAGAAAATCTAAAATCAACCCATATGAAACAACCCAAATACAGAGAACCCCAAATACAGAGAAACCATATGAAACAACCAAAAATTTCGAAAAAAAAAAGAGGAACCCAGAATTTCGAAAAAACCCCAAACGAAGAAATAAATCGCAAACTCAAATTATACGAAATCGCGAACCCAAATGAAACAAATCGCGAACTCAGAATGTTATGATTAGCGAACCCAACTGATATGAAATGAAAAAAATAAAATCACGAACAAAAAACTCAACAAAAACGTACCGTATTTAGGGGCTACATTTTCGTTGCTCCGAAAACGCAGCATTGACGTTCGATTTCGATTGTGGAGATGGATGAATCGTGGGTGGGAGATGAAACGATTTTGGGGTTTTAGGTTTTTGATTTAGTGTTTTTTGATTAAGTGTGAGGTTTTTAGGTTGATTTGGGGGTAATTCACGTTTTTCAGGTCACGTGTGTACCGTTAGTTTACAAACGGTGTTAGACGACTTGGGGTCAAACTTGAAATTGTCAATAATTTTTGGGAACATTTTTGCCCAAAAAAATAAAACTTTGGGACCATATTTACAAAGGTTGTAGAATTTCAAAACAGGTGTGTTTTTGGTGGGACCAAAAATGCAATAATCTAGGCTATATATAAAGCCTTCGTGAGATAGGAATAGGAGGGTATCAACTATCGAGTACCTTTGTGACAGGATTGTCCAAGACTACAATACCTTATTATTTCCCTGCACTTGGTTCTTGCTATCCAAGATTTGTTAATGATTATATCCTTTGTAGATTGATTTGTTTATTGTTGGATAAGGCCCGATTGGTAGGGACTTATAACCCCTAAAAGGTCTGGCTTATTAAATTTGTATTGATTGGTAACCCATAAAATAATCCTACCGACTCGGACTCTATCAGCCGACCAGCTATAATTTATAACCCCAATCAATGTTCCCCTCTGTGAAAGTGAAAATAATATCATCTCCCACATGCTCTTAGGATAATAGGACTTGAATAGTAACATTAATTCCAAATTCACCCTTATTTATTTTGCTCCACATTCTTTCATTGTGTTTTATCTTCTTCTTCCACCACAAACAATTTCGTCGCCCCAGTTACCCAATTTGGCATCGACGTAGGAGAAGTTTTTGAGGGAAACAGAGCAATATTGCGCCGAAGGTGATTGCTTCGTTGACGAGGAGAGAGCAGGTGGCGAAATTGGCGGAGAGATCATTGATTGAGGTCATCTTAGCAACGGCGATTCGTACGGTGTTTGCCATGGCTGCTGCGTCAATTTATGAGTATTTGGGGCAAAATTTGGGTTTGTGTTGATTGAATCAATTTCTGAGTATTTGGGGCAAAATCTTGGTGGGGTATCTTGAAATTGAACAAACGAGACTGGACTGCGTCTATGCAATTGTGCAGTTGTTTGTATGTTAATAATTAATTGGAAATTGGATGATTTATTAGTTAACAACGGTGTTCACTCGACGCCCACAGGATTATTCTGGGTTTGTGTTGATTTGAGTCATTTTGTGTTGATTTGGATTATTTTGTGTTAATTGAAATTTGTGAAGATTTCTACTTCCATACTTCCCCGCACCATGAAAATTATATGAAGGAACATCCTTATCCTTGAATGTTTTCCATGAATTGGTGTTTAAACTATAAATTCTACTAATATCCCGGCGTAGGATAAAACCACTTGTAATCATCACTAGATTCATCGTAACACAACCCATGCTTGGTAAATATACTCACTTGGTAATTATTGTAAATACTAGTATTTCTACCCGTGTTGTGATATTTACTGATAAATATTTATAATTATTTTATTTAACGATAATTAATTATTCTTATATATAAATATAATTAAAATAAGGTTTTCATTATAATTCTATTAAAACATAATTAGTTATTCTCATATATATATAAAGAATAACATAACCCTTCAATTATATAAGAAATTTTATTCTATATCGAGGAATGACAAAACGAATAATATAACCCTTCCATTAAAATAAAAACTTGTATAAAATGATCTTATACATAAAACGGGCTCCCATCACATATATATTATATTATTCGTGAATTTCTAAATCTATTTGAATCATATTTTAAAACAAAGCAATGTTCAAATATTAATGTGGAGCTCCATTTCATTACACATTCATAAGTTATAACACACACAAATTTGCAGCATGGACATGTCTGATCGCACACTTACAATCTGACATTGAAATATCAGATTTTTCTCAAGCCATCATCGCTTCTAAATCGTCTCCTCTCTTATCTCATTTCTATATCCTTAGAACAATTGCAAGGGATATGACAAAAAAAATCATGAAGCGTTTCGTCTAAAATTTATGTTTGATGACCTGCCAAAACACCAATTTGTAGAAAATAGATCTAATTTCTTTTTTGATGTGAAATATGTGTCCTAAAATACATAAAAATGTTAGTAAATAAATAAACATTTAAACTCACCTGACGTGAAGCTTGCAAACAGAAAAATCTGGAATTAATGGACACATGCAATGTAAACTTCTTAACAATGTAGGCACATGTGTAGTTATTTAATCGGTCTGGCCTAACCTTGAATTAAACATATGCTAATGATCAGTCAATAGATATCACAAAACAATTAAACATAAGTGATAAGAAATTCTCAAACATACATATTATTTTTCGTAGTGGATAATTGAATGTAAAAGCTGTTCTCCCACGACTATTCATTACTTGGGTTGCTAATGCTAAGAATGAAATGAAGCCATGAAGATCATGTTGAACGCTCAGAAATACAACACAGATAGCTTAACTGCAAAAGGAGAAAAAAATTAATTCAAGAATAATCTAAATACAAACAAAAAAAAATCTGCACAATAAACAACTATAAAGAATCATAAGCTCAGTACTCACATTCAATAAAGAAAAAATATTCACACGATTTAATAGTATTTCCCAACATTTTCCAAGTTTTTACCTTGTAACTTAGGACCACTATTCCACACTTTCTTCAATAACGTACAAAAATTGAAAAAGACCCCTAAATCATGAATCAAATAAAAAGGGAGAGGACATTATTTATATAGTAACCTCATCAAATTTGAATTACAATTTTGTTGAGAATGTGAGAATACGAAGGATAAGGAAGATCATAGCTACCATGTCCATTTCACTGATGTTTCTCCCAATAAGCAAACCTATATATCAATGCAATAAAATCAAACTTCATTAAGCATACCATATGCTTGTTAAAAGTATTCATTAAAAAAAACACAATATGAAACATGGAAACAAAAACTTAACGCCGATTGCGCAGTCGGTAGCAGCGAAGAATAAAAGGGAAGCGCATGCGCTGTGTTTCTGCATCAGTTTGCTCTGACTCCGTAGTTGACTTATGAATGATATGGACTGCGGAGCAATTCATTTTTTCAGTAACAAAAACTGGAATTGATGCAGAGCAAACTGAAAAATAACTGGAATTGAAAGATGAATTATTCTTGAAATAGCTTAAATTATAACCTATCGATCTTTTATCCGCACATGGTGAATCGAATGAAAGTAGTGTTTAGAGGTTTTGTACCTAAGAGAAACTGAGAAGCCACAAAATAAGGCTTCCAAAGAAAGATGAGTAGATTTAGTGTGAAAATTTTCATGTATGAAAATCTATAAAATTGTCTTAAATCAACCATCTACACCCTAAACACTAAATAATGAACCCTAAATTATGATCTATTCGGGCCGGGTGAACCATGAACCACTTGGGCCGAGTGAACCATGAATCACTCCATTTTGTCTTACCTTCACCAATTACAGAATTTGATTGTAAATTAAAGTTTTTTCATGTATGAAAATTTTCATATTAGACTTTATCAAGAAAGATTTAGTCTTCACAATTTTTCTATCTATTAGAATGTAAACAAGCCCATTACAGCAACCCACAAGATTAATTGAACTCGACCTAATGTTGATAAGATCATCACTTGTCGAATTCCACAGAATATTGAAATGATTATCAAATACAAATGAATTTACAACTGGCTCATTTAACAGTGAACTCCAAGAGCATTGCTTTAAATAAGAGAGTAAGTCTACAATGATTCTGTAGTTGGTCGAATTTTGAAGGTGAGTTTTGATGAAACGCTTGCTGGCGATTAAAGATCTCCAAAATTACCGGAAGTCTTGACAGTATGTTTTCAACAATTTCTCCAACTAGATCTACAGCTACAATATTTGCTCTCTGAATTTTACGGTATTTGGGAATTGGAATTGGAATTTGAATTGAGGTTAGTGGTAAGAGAAAGTTTTGTTTATAGTTCGAATGACATTGATATTAGGGTTCTCCTAATTAGTTGGATTTTGCATTACTCAATGGACTAATTTTAGAGGATGTGGGATAGGTGAGTTATGCTCCAATTTTTCATGAATGGCTTAGTCTGGTATGATAGCGCATTCATAATGCAATTTGTAATATTGAAAAGTGTAACTTATTAATATGAAAAAATAGTTTCACGATTCAGTGTAAACATATTAATATGAAAAAATATTAATACTAAACAGTGCAACTATTAATATAAAAAAATATTACACGATTCAGTGTAAATATATTGCACTTTTCAATACAATTCAAATTTTGCAATTAAATTAATTCAAATTCTGCATTTAATTTAATAAATTCAAATTTAGGTGGGGAAAGAGGTAAGATTTGGGGAATGGGGAAACGTTAATTTCAAATATGGGGATCGATTTTTGTGGGGTTGGTGTGGTGGAATCTCATGTGTTATTTGGTGCATTCTCATCTTAAAGGTGTAGAATCACTTTCTTAAGAAGTTGGTGTGACCTAACTTTTAGAAAAAAAAGTGATTTTACACCTAGAGTAGTAGTTGCAAACATAGCTTAAGACTCGGAAATTTTTGTGTCTAGGAAACAGGGGAGGCATGTTGAGGTGGTGGTGGTGGGGACTGCAGTTTTCAAGGAAATGCCAACGTGACATTTCTACCAAAAAATGGGGAAAGGGGTAGGTACTAGGTAGGGTCCGAAAATTGGGGCTGCACATGGATCTATTTTAAAATTACAATCTAAGAGCATAGCCACCTCAAAACGAAAATAAACATGACGTTAATAGTACTTATTCTCATTTCATACAGCATACCAAGGGGGCCCTGAAAATTAGGAATTAAAGATAAATATGGATGATCAGAAAATTTAAAAACACCCATTTCATACGAGTTTGGAATTTAAAGTTTAATTTTTAAATTTCACATTCAATTCACACCTACAAACATCTATTATTAATCTTCTCAATACACTTTATTACATTTCTCAATATAATATAATAATACAACATCAAGCACTCTTAAACATTAATTTGACATAAAGTTAAATCTCACCCTACTCAAATTTCAAAACAAACACATATATTTACTATTCATCAAGGATTCTAAATCCCTGGATTCTAAAATCTTGACTTGCTCCGCACACTTAAATTCCAAAACAAACGCAGCCAAAGGTCAGTTCATCATATTAGCAAGCAATTAAAAGAAAAACATGAAGAAGGCAATGCCCATAGTTTTTGGGGAGAGGATCCCCCCTGTGTAGGAGTGTCCTGTGCAAAGGTCTCATACAAGCTTTTGTCAATCATTATTAAGAAATCAGAACTCGAACCAAATAATCAATTATCACCCTAAAACGGAGTATCCAGATACAAACAACAGGAGGGAACTTAAAAAAACAAACACAATTGTAGTTCAAAATAGATAAGATAACAATTCAAAAAGTTAAGGAAACCTCAAGAACACAATCAAACGATGTAGTTCAAAATAGGTAATGACATAAAAAAAAACAAGCAGACCCAAAAATTGGCAGGACAAACTGATCAATCTCAAGAGATAACCATAATACTCTAGAATCTCAATTTCATCTTTCAAACTACTGACCTTGTTCGGCATCAGAATCAAGCGGGACTAAACTTTCAATGTAGCAATTGGCATCATCCACTGAATGCATGTTATGCACGGGGAAATACCGATACCGATTATCATTAGGATAGTAAATTAAGACACCAGATCTATAGAATAGTACAACTACCCCATTCGGACCCCTGCTGAAAAAGAGGTTATAGATATCAACGTCAGCAAAGTGGTGACGAGGAAGAGTCACCACTTTAACCCAAGACTCTTTCACCCCATACTGCTTCATTACCCAAATATCCGAGTGAGAATTGCCATAATTACAAAGCAAACTAAGGCATCCTTCTATTACTCCTACAGATTGGTAAATAGGAACCTCTGGATAACTTGGACACTCAACTATTTTAAACGCCTCACACTTCAAATCGAAAGAAACTATTTCCCAATCCCAACTCCAATCCTCCCGACCGGCAGCTCTATCCCAATGCAGATTTCCACTTGCAAACTTCCCCGTTCCATTCAAATGGTTTGGAGAGTCATCCTCGTACGTCAAAGTTTTCCATGAATTGGTCTTTAAACTAAAGACTTTCGTAATAAACTTATTTGGAGCATTCATGAAAAGAAAGTGAATACCGACCACCTTGTAATCATCACTCGATTCTTCGTAACCGAATCCATATGAAATAATATTGTCACACCATCTATCAACTGGATCTGGCAATTTCTTTAAGATTCTTGTAGATGGATTCCACAAGAAAAAAGTATTCCTATTTAGAAGAAAGCAAACAAGCCCATCACAGCAACCCACAATCTTAATAGACTTGCAATGAATATTGAATAGATCATCAAATGCATACGAACCATCAACAGGTTCATTTAACAATGAGCGCCAAGAACACTGCATTATTCGTGTTTGAGGGTATTCAACAAGGCTGCAAATCATCCTGTGGTGGGAAAGACTTGTGTTTTTTGTTGAATTTTGAAGGTGGATTTTGATAAAACGCTTGCTTCCAATTAAGGAACGCCATGATTTTGATACACACCTGAACTTCAAGAGGGATTTCGCCGGAAGCCTTGACAATATCTCTTCAATTATTCCATGGGGAAAATAGATTTTAATGCTTTCCGATCCATTCTCCCCCTCCATTTTCCGGCGGCCGCAGCCACAATTTGGAATTTGGGGATCTGAAGGTAGTGATGATTGAAAAGGGAGGGTTTTGTTTACATCAAATGTAGTCTTTAATCTCTTTCACTATGTATTTAGGCCCAAATCAGAGTTGGGCCATGACGCGTGAATCTAAATGCATTACAATGGGAGCGGCCCAATCCATGAAACCGCAACCCACCATAAATGTTGCACCAAAAAGCGTCACTGTGGACACGTGGAATCCTGTCCGAGTCAGCCAGCTCCCATGAAGGCAAGTTATTAAAGATTTTAAAATTTTAATGCTAAACTCGCCAATGCTAATTAAATTTATGTCAAACTATACAAATATCGGACCTGAGATCTCACTCAAGTTGAAAGCCGTATATATGTGCCAGCAATTTCTTCATTTTCATTCCCTAGGCACTCCATTAGCTAGTTTCTCTAAGTTAAAATGATTTCCCTACAGGCTATTATGAAAACATTATCACACAATTTGAATTGATCTACCAATCCAACTACCCAAAATGGAGCAAGCAGATAAGACAATAGAAACTACAAAGTACATAAACACAACGATGTGATGCAATTCAAAGTAGACAAGCACAATGATATGATGAAGTTCAAAACAGTTAATGATTTTGCTTCCCCACAGTTGCAACAAAAAAAACCAACACATAGGCATCTATTTTAGTTAAATGGTTCAGAATATTGTCATAATAGCACATAAATACTCTAAAATCTTACTTTGATCTTCAAAACTACTGGACCGGTCGCCTCTCTAGTTCAGCATCAGAAGCAATAGAGACTAAACTTTCGATGTAGAAATCTGCTCCCATCACTGAATCAGAGTTACTCATCTGTGAATGCCGAAACACATAATCTTTAGAATAGTAAATCACAAAAGTAGATCCATAGATTAGTAGTATTTCCCCTGCAAAATAGAGCACTTACTTCACTAATTGAGTGATGTTGAAAATTGGAAGGAGTAACCCATACTTTTTCATAACCCAAACATCAAAGTGAGTATTGTGATAATCACAAAGCAGACTAAGTCATCCTCCTATTATTCCCAGAGTTTGGAATTTGAATAACTTGGCTGCTCAACAATTCCATACACTTTACCCTTCAATTCGAAAGAAACAATGTCCCAATTCACATCGTCAGCCACAATTCAGCCACTTAAAAACCTCCCTGCTCCATCAAAATCCATATGCAGAAACATCCTCATCCATAGATGATAAATTGCATAACCCTAGGCTAGTTTCAACCTCAACTTGAAGCAATTTCTTTGACAGAGTATTAACAGTTTTGTATCTAGAAGAATGAAAACAATCGAATTCCACTGAATATTAAAAAGATAATCAAATACAAACGAATTAATTAACAAACAGTTTGATTTAACAGGGAGCACAGCAGGGTCTAAAAGAATTTGGTATTTTGCAGAATTTTGAAGGTGGATTTTGAGACGCACCTGAATTTCAAGAGGGATTTTGTTGAGGGAAATGAAGAATACGTTCAGCGATGCGGATTTGAATTGCAATGCTTTCTTTCCGACGTATTCTCTCTTCTCTATCAATTGGAGATCTGTGTTGAAGTTGTCACAAATATCAAAATAGTTGGGACCAAACGAACACGCTACAAATTAGAATTGCTACTATATTCATGGAAGACCCAGAAATTTTATATGGAAAAATATTACTATTTTTTTCTTAGAAAAAAATAATACTTTAATAATACATGTTATACTACATGTATGTAAATCTATTAACAAATTCATGTAATTAAATAACATGAATTTGACAGAAATAAATACATGCACTCTCATAGTACAAAATACATGTATGAATTAATCGAACGAATTATGTCGTATACACAAGTTGAAAGATGTAATGACAAGTCATAAAATTAAGATGTTTCACAATTAATCATAGATAAATATTTTTTATTATCTTAAACTTATTGTATTTATATGTAATTTTTTTATAAATAATATCATTTATTTTTATATGGAGGCATTAATCTTTAAGATGGGATCAAAAAAATATATAACTTATTATAATGTGAAGTTTATTTCTAAATGTACCTGGTTCCGAGTTGGGACCATAGTTTTTATTACTTTAGAAAAAGGTTATTCCTTCTGAGTATTTTTATAAGGGGTTTTAACCGTAATAAACTATAATTATAATACATTTGTCAAATTTTTTTTTTTACAGAAAAGAAAATGTATTAATCAAATGCCTGAAAGGTCGGCATCAACAACGTTCACAATTGTCTCAGGAATTAAAGACGAAACAAAAAGCGAATTAACACTAAAAGCAAAACGAGATAGGCAATGAGTTGCCAAATTTCCCGTCCGACGAACCCACCTATAAGTAACCACATCAAAATCCTCGCAAGTCTTCAGAATCTCTTCAATAAGGCCACCAAAATGTGAAAGGTTGATCGAATTCCTCATGAGAGCATGGTAGACAATTTGTGAATCAACTTCAATTACTAACTTGCTCACTCCTTTGTCCACAGCACATTGGGCACCAGTTAATACAGCCCAAAGCTCCGGGTAAGATCGCACATAAACCCAGCTCACAATTCCTTCTTCATTCCGTAGCAAACCCCCAGTACCCGTTCCACTCCCCATTTGGCAAGATGCATCTGAGTTCAATTTGAAAAAGCCACTCGCCGGTGGTCGCCATACATCAGTCTCCTGCCGCTTCAGTTGTTGCGGTCTTTTAATCGACGCAGCCCTATAGCCAGCCACATGGGTGTTCGCGATATGCATAATCTCTTGCAAATTGGGCGCCGATCTCTGGAAAACGCCTTCATTTCTTGAGAACCACATGGCTCACAACAATGTTATCACTAGCACCATATCCTCAGCTTGCAGCAAACTTCTCCCCTGCACCAGCCACTCTTCGATCGGTTCCCCCGGAATTCTGTCATGTACCGTGAACGGAAGGGACTTCCAACAATCTGCTATACGAGGGCACTCGAGCATTGCATGCTGTTGGAAAAACGAGGGATAGAAAATCACCAACCTCTATTCCAGAATTGCAGTGGAAAATATCAAACCGGTTGAATTCATCGTACGCACTGGATTCTCTGATCCGAAACGCAGCCACAAGAATAGATTCACGGATTGCTTCCATAATCCACAATGTTAAATGCCCTTGATTTGGTATATGCGTAATGTCTGTGAGAAGAGAAACTTTTTCTCTTTTCTCAATTTCTGTCTTTCGTGAAAACGTAGGAGTTGAGCATAAAAGAGAATTCCCGTATTCTTAATGAGAGAAAAAAATATCATTTTTATCCCTTCTTTTCTCCTGGAAGTTAATCTCTCAAACTTATCCACTTACATGTGTGGATAACATTATTATAATATAATAATTAATAATAAATTAATTATAATTATAATAATTACTTTTATCTCCCACTCACACATGAAGTTTGAGTCTTACACTCATTTACTTCACCTCTTTACACCATCACATAATACCTTTTCATACAGGCAAATAAATCGTGTGACCCTCGAGAATATGAGTTTTCACGCTATATAACGTGTTAATGATATATAGCAACTCAACCAGTTTTATATGAAGAATTCAAAACTCGTTATACCCCAGAACTCTTTCAGTTAACACAAGTTGACATATCTCTTTCAATCCCTTGAAACTATTAGAGCATATTCAACTTTTTATCAAATCTATGTATTCATAATCAAATTCTCAACTTGATTCACCGGTTGTTGTCACCCGAATTATCACACATAAGCAGGTCCCACCGAGACCACATGATATGTCGTGCTTAAAGCAGATGATTTGTCATGCTAGACGATTTGTCATGCTTACCGATTTGTCATGCTTAATGACGTGTCGTGCTATATGATTTGTCATGCTTATGATTTATCGTACTTATGATTTGTTGTGCTGGTCCTCTTTATATAAAGGACCTCACACCTAATTGTAGAAAAACTCTGAAATGTTTCCCTCATTTCACTTATATACCTACAACCACATTTTAGGGAAGAACTACGGTTCTTCCTGCAGTGTTCTTGTTATATTATTATCTTGTTTGTTGGTTGAAAAGTCAAAGCCACATCAGCACAAATATTTCGACTAACAACAATTGTAACTAGAAGAAGGGTAATTGAAAAATTCGTCATGAACAACTTCGAATTTTCGAATCCCAAAATCCAAAAATCACAAGAACACAACCCAGAAATAATCTTCAAACCCCACGCCTGTATTCAAGAAATACCCATATCTAATTTCAGAAAAGATTTCTCTTCTGAATTTACCAAAGAAAAAATGCAGAAAGAAGAAAAAGATCAACACGATGTTCTTCTACAACCAAAACAGAAGTACTGTTTCCAATTGATTATCTAGAAAAGATGATCAGCAACCCTTCACCACCAACAAAAAATTCCTCAAAAACTTCATCAAAAATACAAAAACCCAACACCTATGTATACATACAGATATACATACAAACAAGGAAGAAGAAAGAGGGCTAAAAGGTGCGCGCGCCGCCGCGGCACCGCCTCACCTCTGCCACCTTCGGCTCCGCGGCCGCATCACCAGTAACCCTTCGTCCAAAATCAAAACCCCAAAAATCCAAAATCAAAACCCCCAAAACCAAAAAATCCTACATAAATACAAACCCGTATATACATACACATATATACGAAAAGGGAAAAAAGAGACGGGGAAGATGAAGAACAGGGCCGTGGAGCCGCCACACTTCTGCCGCCTCCATCTTCGACGCCTCCGCTACGGCGGTGACCACTCCAATATCATCAGAACCAGAGCCGCCGCCGCCTCAAATCGGCACGAGCCGCAAAACCTCCACCACCACGCAGCGCCACAAACGAGGCCCGCTTCTGCGAAATCGCGCAACCGCCGCCTCCAAAAACTGAAGCGGTGCGGCCGCGAGCCACCATCGCCGCGACAGCGCTGGAGCAGTAGCGTCGACCCTCTTCACCGCCGCGCTTGGACGGCGGCTCCAGACGAAGTGTCCGAACTGGCGTTGCCGTCGCCCTAGTCCCCCCGTCGCACCAACACCATAATCGTGGCACGCCATCGCTGCTCCACGTAGCTACAGAGTTTTCGTGGCATCGATGTATCTGTTGGACGCGTGGGGGCTGGAAGATTTCTGCTGATGGGTTCGATGAGATAAGGTACAGGTTTGGTGGGCTTGATCTATTATTTAATGGTTGGGCCCAAGTATGAGTCTACTTTAGTCTTTGAGCCCAACATCTAAAGAAGACAAGGATTAAGGCCCAATCTTTGGGCAAGGTTCTGGTTTTTTATTATTGGGCCCGGGCTTGAATTAATATTAGGGCCCAGTATTAATTTTGGGTCAGTGGTCTTGCTGAAATAATATTTTCGGCCCAACTAAAAAAAAAGGGTTAGACGAGCACCCGGAGTCTGGCAAGCAACTCAAAGAATTTTCGGGCAGTCCTTTTGCCCATCTCCACCAGGTTTATTTCGATAATTCCTGTTGATTTATATCATCATTCACATATACAGTCATATGTTGAAACTTAAGATTGCTTTGAGATATCGGAGTCAAAACAGAAGACAAGATATCGGAATAAAAAACAAAGCACGATATCGGAGTCAAAACAGAAGACAAGATATCGAAATAAAAAACAAATCACGACATCAGAGTCAAAACAAAAGACAAGATATCAAAATAAAAAAAATGGTCGCACCAAAATAAGACGACCAGAACAAAGAAAAACGAACAAACCATGTCCTTGTGGCTTTTCGTTCATTCTTTTAAGCTAACGGTCGCACCAAAATAAGGCGACCAGAAAGAAAGAAAAACGAACAAACCAAGCTTCGTGTTCGCCTGGCAAAAGAATACGTACTTGCAAATGCCCACAACAAAGTGGGCAATGGGTACGGGGTCGCAACTAAATAAGACGGCCCGATCAAAAAGTGATTGCAACAAAATAAGACGATCACACACAAAAAAGGGGTTTGCACTTAAGACAATCAATCTGATTGCAACTAAAATAAGACAATCAAAAACCAAAGAAGCCAAGTTGAACGCAAGCACATAAAAAGTTCGATTCATTCTCTAAAAACGGCACTAACGGCCAGAATTACAAAAAAAAGGCCATCTAAAGCCAAGTATAAAAAAGATCATCTCAGCCGAGCACAAAAGGTTATCCTAGCCAAACACTTATAAAATCATACTTAGAATGGTCGCACCAAAATAAGACGACCACTAAAAAGAAAACGGGGTCGAACAAGTCGAGTTTGTGTTCTAGCTTGACAAAAGAATATGTGCTTACAATGTCCGCAACAAAGAGAGCATCGGGTACATGGTTGCACCAAAATAAGACGACCAAAGACGAATAGTGATCGCAACAAAATAAGACGATCACGACGAGCAAAGGTTGCAACTAAATAAGACAACCGATCAAAGAAAGTGCAAGCCAAACCACGAACACTTAACAAATGAAGTTCAACGGTTACAAAAGCGGACACAAAAAAGCCTACAGACTAAACCTCAAATCAAATCTCTGTAATACATGAAAAAAAAAAAAAAATTGAGACATGGTATGCCGCCTCCGCCGGCGGCAATACCGCCTACTCGGCGATGATTATGCCCGCCTCCTCGGCGCCGGCAATACCGCCTTCTCGGCGATGATTATGCCCGCCTCCTCGGCGCCGGCAATACCGCCTACTCGGCGATGATTATGCCCGCCTCCTCGGCGCGACAATACCGCCTTCTCGGCGTTGATTATGTCTGCCTCCTCGGCGCCGGCAATACCGCCTTTTTCGGCGATGATTATGCCCGCCTTCTCGGCGCGGCACTACCGCCTTTCTCGGCGATGATTATGCCCGCCTCATAGGCGCCCAGCATCCCGCCCACGGCGATGATTATGCCCCCCGCCGGCGGCAATCTGACCTCTGGCGATGATTATGCCCGCCTCCTCGGTGCCAGCAATACCGCCTTCTAGGAAATGATTATGCCCGCCTCCTCGGCGCCGGCAATACTGCCTTTTTGGCGATGATTATGCCCGCCTCCTCAGCGCGGCAATACCACCTTCTCGGCATTGATTATGCCCGCCTCCTTGGCGCCGGCAATACCTCCTTCTCAGCGATGATTATGCCCGCCTTCTCGGCGCAGCAATACCGCCTTCTAGGCGATGATTATGCCCGCCTCCTCGGTGCCGACAATACCACCTTCTAGGCGATGATTATGCCCGCCTCCTCGGCGCCGCAATACCGCCTTCTAGGCGATGATTATGCCCGCCTCCTCGGCTCCGACAATACCAGCTTCTAGGAGATGATTATGCGCCTCCCGGCAAACAATCTTGCCTACTCGGCGATGATTATGCCCGCCTCCTCGGCGCCGGTAATACCGCCTTCTAGGCGATGATTATGCCCGCCTCCTCGGCGCCGGCAATACCGCCTTCTAGGTGATGATTATGCGCCTCATTAGCAGCATATCTAGCCTACTTCGGCAATGATTATGCCGTATCGCCGCGCCCGGCGGCATCTGCCTTCTGGCGATGATTATGTCTTCCTCCTCGGCACCAGCAATACCGCCTTCTCGGCGATGATTATGCCCGCCTCCTCGGCGCCGGCACTTCCGCCTTCTCGGCGTTGATTACGCCCGCCTCCTCGGCGCCGGCACTTCCGCCTTCTCGGCGATGATTATGCCCTCCTCCTCGGCGCTGGCAATACCGCCTTCTAGGCGATGATTATGCCCGCCTCCTCGGTGCCGGCAATACCGCCTTCTCGGCGATGATTATGCCCTCCTCTTGGCCCGCGAGCAATACCGCAGCACCGGCGATGATTATGCTCGCCTCGCCGGTGCGAACATCTGCCTTTACCGGTGATTATTATGCTCACCTCGCCGGCCGACATCAATACGCCTTCTACGGCGATGATTATGCCCGCCTCTTTGGCGCGAAATCTTGCCGCACCCGGTGATGATTCGCCCTCCTCGTGGCAAACGCCGCCTTCTCGGCGTTGATTATGCCGCCTCTCGGCGCTGCCAAAAGCGCCTACTCGGCGATGATTATGCCGCCTCCCGGCGCCCGGCAATACCGCCTTACAAGCGATGATTATACCCGCCTCGCCGGCGCCCGGCAATACCGCCTCTCGGCGATGATTATGCCGCCCTCCCGGCGTAAGCGTCACCGTCTTTTCGGCGATGATTATGCCCTCTCCCTCGGCGCGAGCAATCTGCGCACCGGCGATGATTATCTGCCTCCGCCGGTGCGGCAATACCGCGCTTCGGCGTTGATTATGCCCGCGCTTCGGCGCTGCAATACTACCTTTTCGGCGATAATTATGCCGCCTTTCCGTGGCGGCACTCGCTTCTCGGCGTTGATTTTACCCACCTCCGCGTGACAATATCTGCCGGCACCGGTGATGATTATGCCCTCATCCTCGGGCGGCAATACCGCCTTCTAGACGATGATTATGCCCACCTCCTCGGCGCCTGCAATACCACCTTCTAGGCGATGATTATGCCTGCCTCCTCGGCGCCGGCAATACCGCCTACTCGGCGATGATTATGCTCGCCTCCTCGGCGCCGGCAATACCGCCTTCTAGGCGATGATTATTCCGCCTCACCGGTGCGGAAATGTCTGGGCTTCTCGGCGATGATTATGCCCCCTCTTTAGCGCGATCATCTGGCCGCCTTCCGGCGATGATTCGCCCCGCCTCCTCGGTGCGACACTTGGCGCTTCCGGCGTTGATTATGCCCGCCTCCGCCGGCACGACAATCACGCCTTTCCGGCTTTTGATTATATGCGTCTCTCGGCGGCGGCACTACCCTTCTCGGCGTTGATTATGCCCGCCTCCTCGGCGCCGGCAATACCGCCTTTTTCTGCGATGATTATGCCCGCCTTCTCGACGCGGCACTACCGCCTTCTCGGCGTTGATTTTGCCCGCCTCCTCGGCGCCGGCAATACCGCCTTTTCGGCGATGATTATGCCCGCCTCCTCGGCGCGGCAATACCGCCTTTCTCGGCGTTGATTATGCCCGCCTCCTCGGCGCGGCACTACCGCCTTCTCGGCGTTGATTATGCCCGCCTCCTCGCCTTAGAAGCAATACCGCCTTTTAAAGCGATGATTATATGCCTTCTCGGCGGCGGCACTTCGCCTTCTCGGCGTTGATTTTGCCCGCCTCCTCGGCGCCGGCAATACCGCCTTTTCGGTGATGATTATGCCCGCCTCCTCGGCGCGGCAATACCGCTTTCTCGATGATGATTACGCCCGCCTTCTCGGTGAGGAAATACCGCCTACTCGGTGTTGATTATGCCCGCCTCCTCGGCGCAGCAATATTGCCTTCTCAGTGATGATTACGCCCGCCTTCTTGGCGAGGCACTACCGCCTTCTCGGCGATGATTATGCCCGCCTCCTCGGCGCCGGCACTTCCGCCTTCTCGGCGTTGATTATGCCCACCTCCTCGGCGCCGACACTTCTGCCTCTACGGTGTCGATCAGCCCGCCTCTTCGGCATCGGCTATTCACCTACTCGGCGACGATTTTATCCGCCTCCACGGCGTCGATCAGCCCGCCTCTTCGGCATCGGCTATTCACCTACTCGGTGATGATTTTATCCGCCTCCACGGCGTCGATCAGCCCGCCTCTTCGGCGCCGGCTATTTGCCTACTCGGCGACGATTTTATCTGCCTCCACGACGTCGATCAGCCCGCCTCTTCGGCGCCGGCTATCCGCCTACTCGGCGACAATTTTATCTGCCACCTCGACGTCGACCATCCCGCCTCTTTGGCGTCGGCTATCCGCCTACTCGGCGACTATTTTGTCCGCCTCTACGGCATCGACCAGCACGCCTCTTCGGCATCGGCTTTCCGCCTACTCGGCGACGATTTTGTCCGCCTCTACGGCATCGACCAGCCCGCATCTTCGGCATTGGCTTTCCACCTACTCGGCGACGATTTTATCTGCCTCTACGGTGTTGACCTGCCCGCGTTCTCGGTGTCGGCTTCCCGCTACCTCGGCGATGTGTATTCCGCCAATTTATCGAAGTATTATCCGTCTTCTCGGCGTGAATGACCAGCCCACCTTATCGGTGTTGGCTTTCCTTTTCGGCGAAAATTTGAAACTCATAATCATTCTGATAAACAAAATATGCTCTGTCTAGATCGTCTGACTAGTAAGGCGATCTAGAGGAAAGAAATCATAAATTGCTCGGTAGAAAGTGGTCGACTGACAGTATAAAAAGCAGATAAGACTTCGTCTTAGGGGCTTCGCCTCGAAAATAGAAAACCTGAAAAAACTTCGTCTTAGGGGCTCGCCTCAGTACAAAGCCTGAAAAAGACTTCGTCCGAGGGGCTCGCCTCGAAGTACAAACCTGAGAAAAAAGACTCGTCTTAGGGGCTCGCCTCGAAAGATGAAAACTGATTCAGCCGGTTTTTTTTTTTTAAGTTTTTTAATTTTTGGATCTAAAATTTGAAGAAATGTACATGTAGATGGCAAATTATTGTTATGGGAATTTAATTGGAAGATTACAATAGTTAAAAATACATAATTTTATAATTAGATAATTATAAATACATGATAATTGTCTAATTGATACATCATCAAATAATTCTACATTAGAACAATATTAAATTGCAACAATAATAAATTAGTAAAACTAGTAGAAGGCTAGTAGTACACTACAAATTATTATAGTAATTGGATTGAGTTGAAGGAGATCTAAACCATTGAAATTTTAAAAAAAAAAAAAAAAACATGAGAACTGACGGTTCGAACCGGAACCGGCGGTTCGCGGTTCTAGAAATGATGGAACCGGAACCGAACCGTGTATTTTACGGTTTCGGTTCGGTTCAGGAACCGGAACCGTGGAACCGGCGGTTCAAAAACCGGCGGTTCCGGTTTGAACCGCCGGTTCCGGTTTTTTTTTAGCATGCCTAATTCTTACTGCTTCTCCATTTTATTTTGTTTCTTCTATCAGAAATCCATCATTCGCGATATGCACTTTGTTGGGCGAATTTGTGGAAGTTCACTTATTTCACATGCATAAATTCATGTAGTAATATTTCATGTTAATGTCACTATGCATATACAGGTTGATAAAACACATCTTTGTTGATAATAGGACACTACAAGGATTTTTGTTTGATGAATGGTTTGTTAGTGTTTTAATAGTTCATAATTTTGGTTGATTTGTATTAAACCACATCTGAATGGTTTGAACTCTTTTGGATTTCTGATTGGGATTGGAATTAGATTAGGATGGTCTGTACATGACATAAAATTCAACTTGAACAAGTTTACTTCTTACACATGCACAGGTTCATCAATTGATGAACATATGCATCTCCAATTTTAAATTCAGATCCTAACTTCCTCCATCTAAAAAAAAAAAGTCAGATCTAGATCCGATCATCTTTCATCTCCAAACCCCTAAAAAATTCAGGTTGCCACCACCATCATCCATCTCCAAATACAAATCCATAAATAAAATACAAAATACAAACAACAGAAATTGACGGAATGAAATTGAAATAAAAAGTAAAAATGATTGTGTTTGATTAAATAACAGCAACAAATTACAATAATTCTACTGTGTTCTTTGCAATACAGAAGAAAAAAGAAAAGAAAAGGAAGACTTACATATTATGCTACAACAAACAAATTAGAATACGGCAGCGAGAGGGGTTGGTGGAGGAAAAATACGGTGAGTCGTCGTCTGGTTTTTGTGCGCCGCCACAATGGGTGGGCTTCTGCGCACCGCCGCCGCCGCGGGCACCACGCTATCGTCGTTTTTGCCTCCGTCTTGTGGCTCAACCCGTGAGGGTGTTCGTCTCAGATCCACCAGTCATCACTTAATTACTCATATTATTATTAATTGTACTTTACTGACAAAATTCACTTTATCCATAATGGACTCAACAACATCCTATAATACCCTTTATTTTATCTATTTTATCTATATTTACTTAAAACTTGTGCCCAAAAAATTGAGCGCGATTTTTGTGAATAGTGAGAGTACATATAAATAAAGACATATTACAAATTAAAACATAATATAATTTATTTTATTTTTTTCATAATATAAAAATAAAATAAAATTGGCAAAAATTTGTGTTGCAAAGGTGATCGAAACACAATCATCATTGAAAGAATTACGTCTCATCTAAAAACTCGAACTTGTAGAGATGTATGAAACTAATTCATTTATTTAATTTTTCTCAACATTCTTCCTCACTAGTGGGCCGAATTATTGCTTTATTTATTTTTTCTCAACATTCCCTCTCACTCATGGGCCGAATTATTGCCTCTGTCAGACCCAACGAGTGGACAATTTTAAATGGGTAGAGTGTTTTCCACGGGAATCGAACCCAGGATCTGAGCTGAGCCAAGACTCTAATACCGTGAAAGAATTTCGTCTCATCTAAAAGTTTGAACTTATAAAAAAATGCGAAATTAATTTATTTATTTAATTTCCCTCAATAATCATCGTCATTAAAATACTCCTCAATCAATTTGACCATAATTTTTGCATTACATGTGTTATATGATATAAAAATATTTGTTAAAAAAATATTTTTATGGGGGCACGTGCCCTCTCACCTAGCAACGTGGATCCGTCAGGAAGTCTGCTACTTTTTTGGAGTGTTTCGTGTTTTATTTATTATATTTAATATTAAAGTAAGGGTGTTTTATATAATTTAGGTCTTGTTTTGCACCTATAAATAATGTTTTAAAAGTCTCACACCTATTAGTAATAGTAATGAGACTCTTGCACTTGTTAGTAATAAATTCATTAATTTATGCCTCAGATTGGTTTGGTTTCTCAAATGATCAGTTTCACCCATCATACAGATTATGGAATAAACGTACAAAAGTTTAGGAATTATAACCCTAACTTATAGAATAAGTATCCTTTATTTTTTATTTGGTCCCTCAACAAATAGAAAATCACTTAATGATATCTACTCATATATATAAAGCTCATGATCATTTTAATACGTATATTAGCCCAGGGATTTAAACCAAATTCGTCCCACAATTTTGCACCTCTACTGAAATGGTCTTGAAACTATTAACATTTTCATATAGTTTCACAAGTATTCAATTTGTTCCAATTTAGTCCCAAATCGACGGAGATCGATCAGAGACACCCAAACGATATAGTTTTAGTCACGAAAATTAGGGGCGCGTGATAGACACACAATTAAAACGACGTTGTTTTGGGTGTTTTTGGTCAATCTTCGACGGTCTAGGACTAAATTGGAACAAATTAAATATATGTGGAACTAAATTGAAAAAATTGATAGTTACAGGATCATTTTAATAAAAGTGTAAAATTATGGGACGGATTTGGTTAAAATCCCGGAACGCAATAATAAACCCAAAATCTTAATATTAATTTATTTTTAGTCATGAATTTGCATGAAATTAAGCAATTGAAACTATTCATTGGGTTGGATGGAAAAATAAAAGACCCAAACTTTCTTCATTGTCGGGATTTTTTATCACTTTTTTTATTTTTCCTTCACTCATTTGTTGCAGCAAAAATTTGCATGGTTTGAGAGGAAAAATTGTTAAACTTATTTATTTTATAAATAAATGGATATAAAAGTCTAATTAGTAGATATCTAACATTTTTTTTCCTTATTTTCTATATAGTAAATTTAACAATTGGGATATGTATAAATAAAAACATTAGATGGATTTAGTCGCACCATTGACTTTATCGAAACTGTTATAATTTAAGATTTTTTTTAATTGTTGTGTATTTTTATTATAAATTTTATTAGTTGGATCTCTGTATTAAATTTTTATGTTCGTGGATAGTGTACTATGTCATTTACATATGAAAACTTGGGAAATTATGAGTTAATAGACCTTCTAATAATATGTAGATAGAATCCTACTCTTAAATACTTTTATCTTCATTAATAATTAAGTATTTTCTATTAAATATTCTATTGATATATATATACTGTACAATATATGTTCTTCTTTGTGTAAAAAAAATATATTATTTTAGTAATGGAGAATACTAGATCTTTCATTGGTATCGCGATGCTTTTGGTGTTGATGTTTGCATCTCGTATGTTAATTTATCTTCTTTCAAGCACATAGCAATTAAATATTTCTATTTAAGTGTTAAAATTATTTAAATTGTATATTATTTTGTCATTTTATGTGTAAGTACATGTTTTTTAAACATCCTCGCAATCCCCATGACTCAAAATAAAAATAATTGACTAACGTAGTGAGAACTCTTATTATTAAGAAGTCGCACTTCATATTTTGTTTGTGTTTATAAGTATACGTAAGATCGATTTCATCTTTTGAAAAACACATGTTAATCAATTTAACTATAACGTATCAATATGAATGATTAACAAATTTAATTTAACTTTGATATATCTCATTCATGTTATGATTTTGACGCAGGTGAATAGTATATACATGTGTATATATGTAATAAAAATTTTACGGATGTTAATGAATGATATTTGACGAATTTGCAGAGGAAAGTTTGGCTAGGATATGTGAATCACCGAGTTCAACTTTCAAAGGACTATGTTTCAACGAAGGCAATTGCAAGTCTGTCTGCGAAAAGGAAGGGTATCCTGACGGCGATTGTCAAGGATTTAGGCGTCGTTGTATTTGCAGTAAACCTTGTTAAAATTAATCAGATTCTGATTTATGAAATTTCATATTATATTTAAATTTCCATCAATGTAATGCAATATTATTTTGCGAATTAATAATGAATGAGGAAGCTCTTTTTTTATTTTAAATGTTACTCCCTCTGTCCTGATTTTGATTATTTGTTTTCCATAAATAGCCGTCCTAATTTTGTTTATCCATTTCCAAATAAGGCAATAAAGCAACATTCAATATTATTTATTACTATTATTTATCTCCACCAAACTCACTTTACACCATTTAATACTATTATTTCCCTCCACCAAACTCACTTTACCCACTTTACATCATTTAATACTATTATCTCCTACTTTTTCTTAATCTCTGTGTCTACAGTAAATGAATAATCAAAAATAGGACGGAGGGAGTATTACTTTTCTTAACTTATAAGTGATCTTGATATTGATCTCACACATAAGAGGGTTTTGGGTCGTGTATTGTACAGGATCATTTTGTATTATAAAATCGTAAGGATTTATACTGTGTTTTGATTTTTTATATATAGAACGGATAAAAAATTTAAAATAAAAACGTACAGTTTTATAGCACTGGATAATCTTTTACAGTACATGGTCCAAATTCGTAGAAGAGTTGATGTAAAAGTGATCTTAGCTAAGCTGAAAAGCCTTCTTTACCCCTACAATAAGGTTCTAATTACAAAATAAGACATGATCTATATTTTTATTTAAAGTGATGTTAAATTAAGTCTAAAATATGTGTTAAATTAACACACTCCTTCCAAAATATTAAAGTGTTTCGTCTCTCCATTAGATTGTCTAACACAAGACCTACTTAAAAGTTAAATTTTTTATTTACTTTTAACCCTCAAAATTTTAATTAAAAGATTTTTTTTTCAAACAATTAAATCACTAAAAAATATAATTAATATTTAGACTAATATAAAATCAACAATTATAATTATTTAAAAGTTGCTAATATATATATATATATATATATATATATATATATATTATTCTTTTGTTCCTATGACATGTTAAATGTAATAAAAAAGAATCAATTAATATAAATGAGTATTAAATTTTTTTAACTGAATAGTATTAGCTATATTTAATTTATTATTATTACTTTTAAACATTGTATGGTGTAAATTGTTCACCTGTATGTTACAATAAAAGGTAATGGAAATCTTCTTATCATACTCAAATGCAGAATTTTCTCTCCTAAGTTCTTGAACCTCTTCTTCAAGTGATGGAATTGAATCAAAAATCTTTATAATTTCTTAGAAACAATTTGAGATGCAAATGGAATGCAATGGGATTTAAACCAAATTCGTCCGGCAATTTTGCACCTTTATTGAAATAGTTTCGTAACTATTAACATTTTCAATTTAGTCCCACAAGTATTCAATTTATTCCAATTTAATCTCAAACCAACGGAGATCGATCAGAAACACCCAAAATGATGTAGTTTTAGTCGCGAAAATTAAGGGGGCGTGATAAACACACGATTAAAACGACGTCGTTTTGGGCGTTTTTGGTCGATCTCCGACGGTTTGGGACTAAATTGGAACAAATTAAATACATGTGGGACTAAATTGAAAAAAAATTGATAGTTACGGGACCATTTTAATAAAAGTGAAAAATTATGGGACGAATTTAGTTTAAATATACAAAAATTACGGGACTATTTTAATAAAAATTACAGATTTGGAAATTACTCAAAAAGATTGCATTTTGTAGAACTGATCCATATATATATATATATACATACAAAAGGAGAATTAATCTTGAATAATCTTGAGAATCTTCCGTGATCTCTAGGTAAGATATCTAATACACATTTGGGCTTGAACAGCTGGAAAAATGACCTTGGAGAGCGGTTATAACCGCTCTCCAAGTAACAGTTGTCCATGCTTGGACATCTAATAAAAAATCGTTGTCCAAGAAATCGCACTTGGACAGCGGTTTTCAACCGCATTGCAAGCGGAATCTTGGACAGCGGTTAATAACCTCTGTCTAACATAAAAAAAAAATTATAATTTCGTTTATTATGTTAGATAGACAGTGGTTATTAATAGTTGTCCAATATCTTCTTTTTTTTTAATAATTAATTTATATTTTAAAAATTCTATAATAAAACTATAAACCAAAACTTATATATACGTTGAATACCATAAACCATAAACCAAAAATTCTATAATAAAACCATAAACCAAAACTTATACAACATATATATATACCAAAACATCAAATAAATAAACATACACATCATGAAATAAATAAACATACAATCATAAACATACGTTCAATACACCAAAAACATGAAATATATATCATCACAAATATATAATTTAATTACATGCTACCAAAATTCCAAACAATGATCACTCAATATCGTATGAATATAAGAATCGATTGTAAAGGTACCCCGTCCAATCGTTTTTCCATTTCTTCAGTCTTTTCTTAGAGTAAGACTTGAGCTCAAGTTCATAGACAAACTGCAAACAACGAATCAATCAATATAGTATGAAGTTTTATTCAATCAATAATAATTTAAATAAATCGATAAATTGACTTACATTGAGAGGAATGTTCGTTAGAGAAGCACGGATTATATCTTCAATAAAGCAACACACAAAATGTCCACAATGGTCATTATCTCGTTGCCTCGGAACATGTTGATTAACAATTATAATCAAGTATTACAATTATGATTTCTTTCTATTAGTTTGATAATTTACTAAATTAAATTTACCTTAATGTTAATCCAGTTCACTTTATTTAACTTAGATCTTGAACCTTGACTCTGAAGGCGACTCCGATACATCGTCATCACACTATTATTATTATAATTAAAAAATAAAAATAGATTAAATATGCATAATTTTAAAAGTAAAACAAATCATTGTATAGAATATTAAAAATGAACTTACGCTTCCATATATGAAACGAGATCAGGGCGATTTGAATAAACTCCATCCTGAGCTGGGTCCATAAAATACACACTTAATGTATTCATGTGTATGGCGACCAACACCCAATGGTTCCTATATTATATTGAGAATATTAAAATTAACTGCAAATTTAGCATATATATGTGCAAATATTATAAACATGAATACAAATTTTAATGAAATGTTTATCACTCACCCCACATTTGTTGGCCAAAAAATGAGATGATCGCTCCCAGTTTGATTCAGCATATGATTAACTAACACATCCATGGTATGTACCCTATCACCCATTATGCAAGACACTTGGGGGAGAATAAGGAATACATTCCACTTGCTCGGGCATCTCTGGAGAGATATACCTCACTCAAGTATCTTTAACCAACATATATACGCTAATTAATATTTAAAAAGAAAATTAAACTATACAGAAAGTGAATATTGAGAATTAGTAAACACATACCTGAGGTAAAGGGCTATGGTGGTTGCACTCAACCACTCGTCATTCAAGACTTGGCAAGACATGTTCTCTCATCGGCGAATTCTTGGAAAGTATTCGATGAAAGTGAGCAAGCATGGGAACTGTGACGATCTCGAAAGCATTAGACGATACCATCCGGTGCACCCTAGACTGTACATAATCATCGTGATCTAAGTCTCCAGTCATGGGATAACCAAGTCTGAGCGCAGTGGAGTCCCTCGTTCTCCCCCTCTGACTGTCTACGACACCCCTCGATTTCTCTTTAGCCTTTTGTGGTGATTTCTTCCGAGGCATTTGTGGTGTCGGCAGATTCTACAATTAATTTGCAATATTATTTAGAACCACAAATAAGATAATGAACTTTAATAACATATATTTTACCCTCATGGTGCTAGAGACCAAGTTGCTCGGTCATTCGATGAAGTGCGGGCCATTTATTCGACCGTGGATGACTTCATCGATTGGTTTTTGCACGGTGAATCCTCTTGTCGATTCACGGGTACATCGAGTGTGACCCTCACTTAAATCGGGAGTGATGGGATGACCATGAATCATTCCATGGGAGCTGCGGCAACGTTCTTGTGGCCACCAACCGTCGGGATCCTCCGAATAAAAGGTAGCAAAAAAAGGTCGTTGGTACATTTGAATAAGATATTTAGTTAGAAAATTTTAATACACTAGTCTTTAATTAAAACAAATGTGAGACATGCATATCGATACACGAGAGACGTTTTGAAGTGCCTCAATAAAAGTCGTCCCTAGGGTTAAATGAAAACATAGCATTAGCGACACTATGTTAACGACTTGCTCCACTTTCGGCGACATTTTGTGGCTCGTTCTTCTCTCGGACCTCAAACGTTCCACATCTTTAGACAACTTGGCACCTTTGTTCGTTAGTATACCCACCATATTCATGGCTTGAAGACCAGGTGCCATTGCTAACGATGTCTTCGTCATCATGCCATATCCGACACTCCGTGGCGGTAGGGATGCTCCTGGCGACCCATAGCCCGTCCAAACAGATCATCAGGGCCGATAATGCGGATGTCATCGGGCGTCATGATCTGAGATAGACGCTACTGAATCACAAAAATAAAAGATTATTATTTAATTATTTGTTTATAAATAATAGTTTGTAATTGAAAGATAAATTAATGGATAGATTACCACTTCTTCGATGATGCGTTGTGCACTAGGATCGTGAATATTCCCGTCTTGACCCTTTCTGGTAGTCTGAAATAAGTCGAAACGGGTAACAATAAACTCCTCTCTCTCCTTTTTTCTTCTTTTCTTCTTTCTACGATAGTGATGAGCGTGTCCCTTTATTAGATATATTAAAAGTGAATATATAAAAAAAAAAAAAAAAGTTTGGATTTTGATCTCACCATATTTTCTCTTATTCGTGCATAACCTTTGTTCGATCCATGATATCGCGCCTCCATCGACTTGGCTTGATCGCGATTTTTATTACTTCGATTCTACAGTATAATAGAAATATGATAAACACTAAAAAACTTAGGCCATTAGAAATTGAGGAAATGACATTGATCAATTTTACCTGGAAATCATCATCCATAGCTCGCTCACAAACTCCTCAAAGATGGAGCCACCATAGGGCTATTACGTCTGTGGGAGGAAGTGACTAAATGAGTAAAAGACCGGTTTAGGATCTCGTGTGTTACTTCTCAACCAAGTCCGAAAATTCTTGGCCATTACTCCAGCTTGCGACAATATTTGCTTCTTCTTTGTGTGGTCAAGACCTCTGAATGTAGTCTATACGCATATAACATAACAATTTAGTAAATTTAAGGGTCATACTACAACTTTCAATAAATATATAATTAACATACCGTAAGTTCGTCCCATAATCTTTCCTTCAAAAAGTCGGTTTGAATTTACGCCGATCCTTGGTGGCAAAGACGATAGGGATCACGCTCGATTGCGGCTCAATGTAGAAGGACAACGACTCACTCTCTTTTCCTATTGCTGTCAAACTCATTGAGCGATAAGCTGCAATAACATAGTATTTAATTAGGTTCAATGATCAATCAGTATATTTATCGATTTCAAATTGTTCAATTGTAATAAAATTACCTGAAGTGTTTTCCCCTTGCTACGAGCTCTCTTAATAGATGACATGGTGACTATACCCCAAGTGCGCTTCTCCCCGGAGCTGCTAGTGGTGGTGGGAGCATCAATGTCACACTCTCTCAAGTCATCAGGATGTTGTCGATCATATGCACCATGATCATATGCGCCATGATCTCCATCAGAATATCCATCATCATCTCCATCACCTCCGGGATATGGCAAACGAGACATGATCATGTAAAGCAGAAGAAACAACATTTAATAAACAAAAAACAAACAATATTCAAAACTATGCTTAAATCCTCACACAAGCATATTATCAAACACCTTGAGTGCATCAATTGTTCATATCTAAATTAGCATAAAAAATCAAGCCAAGCCACACAATATGTATTCATCTCTAACAAGTTGTTCGTCTCTAACACTAACAACATTAATCCTAATAAATTAACACTAATTTATGTTTAAATCCTCACACAAGCATATTATCAAACACCTTGAGTGCATCAAACATCAATATATACACAACAATATACATACACCAATACATACAACATGATATATATACACCAATATACATGATATACATATATATACCAATATACATACACCATACATACAATTAAACAAAGCCACTAAAAACAATTAAACAAAGCCACACAATATATATATATAAACAATTAACAATATATAAACCAAGCATCAATTGTTCATCTAACAACAATTAATCCTAACAAATTAGCTAAAATGAGATTCCTGTCCACAAGATCCTTTAAATACCCCTCACCAACCACTTCCAAGCTTTGACCGTCATTCGGTCTTAGAAATCCCTCGCCCACCCAAAGTTTAATGAGTTTAGAAACAGGAATCGATTCATCTTCCAGAAAAATACCTATATAGAGAAAACATGGTTTAAGATGGGCCGGCAAGTGGGTATAACTCAATGATAATATACTCATGATGCATTCGTTGTCTTCTTATGAATTCAAAATTGAGTACGTATCCCTTGCAACACCCTCCCAATATTCTCGTGACTTACTGGACTTTCGAAGAAACCCCCCAATTACTGGACTTTTATCCTCATCTAGTAAGTTAACTGTGTGGTTATACTTGTACCATTACAAATATATATATACATCTTACTTCATGTTCTTTTGTCCTTATGCACCCTTGTTAGGAAGCAAGGTATAAAGATTAATCATTCTTTCTCAATAATTGAAAACTCAGTTGACCTGCTGCTGCTTTAACTCATCAATAATACTAATAAAACAAGCTAGCTATAGCTATAGATCCATTATTAACAAAACTTAACACTTTTGTTACTCCTTCCAGAGAAAAAATTCATGATTCAATTTGTAACAAGTAACACCATGTATTATAGCAGAAATATTACGTATAAATATAACGCGGTTCAATGGGGATGATAACCGAGAATATATGCATATTCGTAAGTAGCCCCACTTATTCTTCGACTGGAACAATATGGGAAGAAGAAGCTAACAAGACTCTAAATACAGAAAAGAATGGAGAACTGACTCATAGCAAACAAACTTCAAAAACGAATGCACACCACGTATACTTTGATCTTAATTCTACTATAAACTCATCTAGTAAGTTAATCGTGTGGTAAGATGAGTCGAAATGAAGAGCAATATTGACTAACCTAGTGGTAACAACAACACGACTACCATTATCGTTATTTGGAAAGAAAAACTTAATGTCGTCCCAAAGTTCAATACTCCACATGTCATCCAGTACGATTAAATACCTTCTACTGAATAAAAATTACCTATGGAAGGAGAAAGCTAAGCGGCGGCGGTAGGGGAGCTTGGCAACAAGGCGACGGCGGTAGGGGAGGACGCGAAGCGGATGGTTCGATTTGGGGGAGAGGGAGGAGGAGGCTAGGGCTTCGATATCAGCTGATTCACGATTTGGGTGTATATATATTAATTATCCGAACACTTGGACAGCGGTTTGGAACCGCTGTCCAAACTATTCCCTTGGACAGCGGTTCAAAACCGCTGTCTAAACACTTGCACAGCGGTTCTCAACCGCTTTCTAAGTGTTAAACTTGGACAGCGATTTTGAACCGCTGTCTATTCTTTCTTTCTTTTTTAATTAAAACCGCTCTCCAAGCTATAGTTTGGAGAGCTGTTTGAAAAAAGAACTGTCCAAGTGCAGCTGTGCAAGCTCAAATGTGTAGTAGTGTATTATAACCTTAATGTATCTACCCCATGCTTATTATTAAAAAAAAATGTCAAATAATGTAATGTGGTCAATTTTCATATCTCTATTAGTTATCAAATAATGTCCGTTTTTTCTGGAATTTTCTATTTTTTCTTCATTCTGCTCTTATTCGGTGTAATTATCAGATGACAATTAAAAAGTTGTGGAACTTGAGTTCATAGTGAACTTGATTTTATTAATATCATTGTTACACGTGTACAAACATTATCACAATTTAAAAAATAAAATATTTTTAAAACAATGATAATTTTTGTGCAAAACAGTGATAGAATTCAGGTATAAACATAAATGAGATCACATATTTCATAATTGGTGTTCCATTTTATATTTTATAATATGGATGGATGACATGTGAAATAATACATAATATTCAACGAATTATCATACATTGGGTCTATGTCCTAAAAATTCAGAAGGTTGAAACACCAATGAAATACGAAAAGTGAAACTATGGAATCGAACTGGGTGTAAACATGATTTACTCTTATTAGATTTACAATTATAATATTAATTTCTAAAAAGTATATATAAGAGGTCAACGTGTCATTATTTAGTCAATATATACATTTTCTTTTTTTTTTTTTTTTTTTTTTTTTTGAGCGCATCTAGTCAATATATACATATATTTGCATTTTCAAACGAAATCATTTTATGCAAATTAGCGTGTATATCTCAGTCCTCCATATATACACTTCACTTGCCTATCTTAATCAATAGGGTCTCATCGCAATCTATTTTAACTATTTACCCATAATTAAAGAAGCTTCGCATTATATACACTCTATTTGAGAATGAAGGTTTTCATAGTAACCCTCTACTTGTTTATTCTCATGGGTCTGGTTAAAAGCTTCGATTTCAAGGAGACGGAGTTAGAAAGCGATGCCAAGCTGTGGAATTTGTACGGGAGGTGGCAGAGCCTCCAGAACGTGTCGAGAAGCATGGACGAGAAACACAAGCGCTTCGACACTTTTAAGGAGAGTGTTCATCTTGTTAACAAATTCAACAAGCGGGAAAAGTCTTATTATAAATTGGGGCTGAACAAGTTTGCGGACATGACGAGCCACGAGCTTAGGGCCGCTCGTGGCAGGGTAAGAGTCGAGCAATATCCTCGACGACATGAACGCAAATTTATGTACAAGCATGTACGACGTGTTCCCCGCTCGGTTGATTGGAGGAAGAAAGGGGCTGTCACGAGGGTTAAAGATCAATTATATAGCTGTGGTAAGATTATGCGATTTTTCTTTTTTAATTTCTTGTTGGGAAAATAAGAGTTTGAATCAAAAATGGTCTCATAACTTTGGCCTCAAATAGATTTAGTCCAATAGGTGTTTTTGTGAATAATAGTTTATTGATAATTAAAGGTGTCTTACAATAAATAAAATCATAACTTAATTTATAATGACAAACATGAAAAATATATTAATATAAATCTTTGTGATTATTCTTGACCAACAACTTTAGGAAATATAACTAATACTAAATATTAGAATGATGGACAGTGAATATTGTGAAATGTTCTCCGCCATTCTCCGCGAGTCGACCTCGAATCGAAGGGGAAATATTCTCCATCAGGAGGAGCATTGTTGTTGTTGGTGATTGGGCAGCAGGCGAGGGAGCGCAGGCGGGGATTGTAGGCGGAGAGCACGTGGAATTTTGGGTTTCCACTCGGACGACGGAAGTGTTGAGGGGTCGGAAGGCCCTCGGCCGTGAGGCGAACTCGAATCTTGTTGCACCAAAGTTGAATGGTGCTAGAGCAGCAATCCATAGTAAAAGGACTAAAGTCTTGGAGCCAAGGAAATCCAAGAGTTGCGTCGTGATCGTCCATCACTACAAGAAAATAGTGCATTGCCTACGAAATTTTCCAACATGTCCACAGAATTTCCAATAAAAATAATTTTGTCCTTAAATAATAAGGATTCCCTACGACGTGTCCGCAAAATTTTATACTCCTATAGGTCATTTATAAACTATAGATATAATTGTCTGCGAAAATACAAATTGCCCAAGTAAGAAATTACTTATGTAGGTAAGTTTGCCTACGGAAATTACAAACGTGTAGGCTTTTTATTCGTAGGTAATTTGTTTGTCTACTAAAATTCTAAAAATGTGTAGGTAAAGTCGTAGGCAATCCTCACTAATTAAAGATCAAATATTAATTTTGTTGAAAAATTTCGTAGCCATTTGAAATATTTCGTAGGTAATTCTTTATTTTCTTGTAGAACATGAGAATACCATAAAGATTTATATGGAAACAAACTCGTTGGCAACGGACGCGGACATCCTTGTAAAAGGTGTCTGTCAGGAATGCATGGCCGCTACACGGAGGAGGTGGGTTTGTGGGGACGCAACGAGGCCAAGTCGTTTAGCCACCGAATTGCAACAAAAAATTCAATGAGGCCCTAGAGTCAATTAGAAGGTTCACCGAAGCGACGAAGCGAGTCGTTGGGCAGTGATGATGGTGGTAGCCCAGCCAGACGGCTTGAAGGGGCTGGGGGTGGCGGGGTGGCCAGCGGGCTGGGGAGTGATGCGGGGAGCGGGATTGGGATGGCGGATAGGCGAGGCTGCCGGAGGCGGGCGGAAGGAGACGTGGTGGCAACGCGACGGGGTTGCCACTCGTTGTGTTTGGCAGGTCGTTCAGCAATGGCCACTACAAGAAAATAGTGCATTGCCTACGGAATTTTTCAATGTTTTTTCAACATGCCTACGAAATTTTCAACGAAAATAATCTCGTTCTTAAATAGTAAGGTTTTTGCCTACAAAAATTTCTAATTATATAGGCTACTTTTTAACTACAAATATAAATTGCCTAGAAAATTATTTGTGTAGGTAAATTTGCCTTCGAAAATTAGGTAAATTGCTCGTAGGTAATTTGTTTGTCTATGAAATTATTTGTGTACGTATTTTTTTCAAATATTATTCTAAAAATTGGTAGGCAAATCGTATGTAATCCTCACTTTTTAAGGACCAAATTATTTATGTAGTGTAGGAAAATTTTACAGCCATTTGAAAAAATTTCGTAGGCAATTCCATTTTCTTGTAGTGGGCAGGTCGGTGGCAGCAGGTGGTTTGGTTGGAGTGGTGAGACGAGTCCGTCAAGTCTCGCCCGCAAGAATATCCAACTGTTGGAGCCGAATTTGCTTGGTGGTGCGCCCAACGGTGTCTAGCCGAGCCGTGATCATGGGTCTCAAACTTGGAGGGGCAGTGCAGTAGCAGAGGGGCGTGCACCTGGTCTGAATACAAAATGACGTAGATTGAGACTACGTCTGAGAGATTAGGAATAGTCCTGTGAATAATAGTTTATTGATAATCAAAGTTGTCTTACAATGAATCATAAAACACCTATTAATAGTATTATACATAAGACCCTAACTTAATTCCCAAGAATTATAATGCCAAACACGGAAAATATATCAATATAATTAATCATTGGGATTATTTATATACCAACAACTTTAGAAAATATAATTAATACTCTCTCCGTCCTATAGTTAACCGCATAGTTACTGTGTGATCGGTTTTTAAGAAAAAGTAACAAAGTGATAAAGTGTTAGAGGTAGAAAGAGTTGTTTATTAGTATTTTATGTGATAAAGTGATGAATAGTTGAGGGTTGAAAGCGTTATTTATTAATATTTTATGTGATAAAGTGATAAAGTGGATATTTTCATTTAAGGGAATGTTCAGTTAAATATGGGGTGCCTAAAAGGGAAAGAGTTCAGTTAAGTATGGGATTGTGGGATATTAGAACGATGGAAAGTGTATATTGTGAAATGTTCTCAATTACAAGCTGTTAAACTTTTTTGTTCTCAATTAAAAGTTTATTTTCATATTATTGTCTTGTTGTAATCTTGTCGTAATTTTGGGATTACTCAAGTAAATTTTTAAGGATAGTGCAGTTTTACATGTTGCTACACTTTTTTCTTATCTTAATTATGTTGCAGGAAGCTGCTGGGCATTTGCAGCTGTCGGTGCAGTTGAGGGAATAAACAAGATAAAAACAAACAAATTGGTTTCATTATCATTACAAGAACTTGTTGATTGTGACAAGAGGAACTCTGGATGTGCTGGGGGATATTCGGAATTAGCATTTAAATTCATAATAAAGAATGGTATTACAACAGCGTCAAAATATCCTTACACACACCGAGATGGAAGATGCAATTGCAAAAATGTAACATCTTCTTTGCAAGAAATCAGTTACCTTCGGACAGAAACATCTCTCAGATTAACTTTTTACGCTATTCAATACTACCTCCGTCCCAACTCTTTGTTCACATTTACTGTTTTCTCGTGTTTTAATGATCGAGTTATTTATTAGTATTTGAAATGATAAAGTAATTTTTAAGGAGACAGATAATAGAGGAGAGATATATCTATCATACATCTTCTTAAAAGTCATTTTATCATTTTAAATACTAATAAATAATTCGATCGTTAAAACATGAGAAAAAAAGTGGTGTGAAGAAAGAGTTGGAACAGATGGAGTAATAATTAATAAATATTGAGAATATTTGGTTTAACTTTGCGGCAGGTTAACTCTCCAACAGTTGCAATCGACAGATACGAGTTTGTTCCCGCTAAAGACGAATTTTCGTTGTTGAAAGCAGTAGCTAATCAACCTGTAGTCTTTTCGATAGATTCATCTGGAAGAGAATTCAACGGATATGATTCGGTAACATAAAAAAAGAGTGAGTCTCATGTGCATCCAAGTGCACCGTTCACTCATAATGCATTTTAGAACCATGCAATTTATTATAGCGAAAAATGTAATTTGTTTACACTAAACCTTGCAAATATTTTTTCATATTAATAGTTGAACGGTTCAGTGTAAACAAGTTGAATCTTTCAGTATAACAAGTTGCATGATTTTAAAATGCATCATGGGTGCATGACGCATCTGGATGTATAAACGTACAATTTTTTAAGGAAGGACGGCGGAGGGTATAAACGTACAGGGGGTGTTCTCAGGTCCGTGCGGGACAAAGCTGGACCATGAGGTGGTGCTAGTGGGTTACGGAAGGACGGCGGAAGGTGTCAAATATTGGTTAGCCAAGAATTCTTGGGGAGTTAATTGGGGGGAGAATGGTTACGTTAAATTTAAACGTGGAATACGTTCCGGAAAGGGATTGTGCGGGCTTGCAATGATGCCGGTTTATCTAGTCAAAAACTCGCCAACCAATCCTGGTGGGCCTTAGAATAACTCGAACAAGTTAGATTAGTTTGTTTCTATTGTTCAGAATTGATAAGTTCTGGTTGTATTAGTTGAAGCTTTATCCATCATACTAATTCTGTCATCTATTTAATTCTGCTTAAAAGCAGCACCTCAACAATCACATAAATTGGTTCCCTCAGAGCTCATTTCCTTCACATCACTGCTGCTCGGTTTTGGGGCTAGAGCTAGTATCGAAAGGGCGGGTAGTACTTAATAGAAAGTTTAAAAAATCTCAAATTTGCGATAGTCCGAGCTTGTTTGCAATCACTATTTAAAGGTACAAGTACTTTTATTTTGAAAAAAATTGGGTCACACCTACTTTTCAAAAAAGTTTTTCACTATTTGAATGAGGTTGCAAACCTTCATCCATATCACTAGCGCACAATCAAATTTGAGGACTTCCTATTTTCAAATTTTGTGAATAAACATTGATTTTTCTTTTCTACGTTAATTATGTGACTAACGTTGCACATGAGAATTAAGCGTCGAAAGTTTTCGACGGAAGTGTTGATTTTAAGATCAAATAGCAAAAAAAGGCGTGAATATAACCAAAATTGAGAGGCAACATGTCATGTGAGCCAAAATTACAATTTTTTCTAAAGTAAAACTTCTATAGACCTAATTCATGTGATGAATCCGAATCAAACTTGACTCATACATTATAAATAAATCATACATAAACAATTTTAATTTCAATTCATAACTCGCGCCTCTCTCTCTTCGAGCCCGAAAAATTATTTTCCTTAAAACACAACTCTCACTAAATTATTGGCCTAAAATATTTTTTCCGTATGCAAACTCTAAAATGTGGGGAAGAATATATATTTTTTTTCTAAAACTACTCCTCATGATAGCTTTGGAAAAAGTAATAATGATTCTTGAATTTATTCACTGAGTTTGCAAACACCCCAACATATATACACCATTGGATATAAATTTGTTATGATGATGGACATGAAAAATGGCTTCTCCATATATTTTTGCATCTTACATTCTATGATGTCTTTCCAGCAGGGAGTAGGAAAGTTGAACATATGGATTGGTTTGGTTGGTTTCATTCAGCTCTTCTAAGTTTTTGTTTTTTCAATTTAAATTAACTTTTAATTTTTACTTTTATTATAATGGTATTATGATTTTATTTCATTATTAAAATTGTATTATGCACCTCAATATTTTAATTTATAGATCACTTAAATGTCGTTGAACATAATTATAAATGCATTTGTAATTTTTATTTTTCAAAACGAAATTAATTATCGATTAGTCCTAGAAAAATGCACACGTCCGATAAAAATGCATCATGCTTATAATGCACAAGTGAGCAACAATGCATAAGTACACAAAAAAACATTGTTCATATAAAAAGATGCATTGTTCAAGTTAGAAATGCATTTTACAATATAAAAATGTATATTTGCTCAGAAAAATGCACTGTTCATGTTATAAGTGCATATGTACCCAGAAAAATGCATATTGATACTTAGTTTCCTCTGTTAAATAAAAAAAAAAAAAACCAAACCAAACCAAACCTAAAACAACAAAAATATTGAGATCCAATTAGTCTACACCCAAAATCCCAAAAACCAAACATTAAAACTAAAACCCAGTGAGCGATGAAAAATTCAAAAATGCAATGAACAAGACCAGTGAATAAGAACATCAAAATCCCAAAATTCAAAATCTTGGTCTCTGCCATCTTTTCGTCGTCGTCTGGTTCATCCACCACCGTCATCCAACTACCACCACCACCACCCTCTCTGACGTCCAACCACTAGCCACCACCGCCCTCTATGTCGCACCAACTACCACCATCAAAATCATATTAATTCATCATATTTACAAGAAAACAAGAAAAAAAATTGAAAAAAAAAACTAAAAGAGTTAGAGATGTCGAAAATACATTTGATTCTCTTCGATTCTCCACCGTGGCCTTTTTCGCAACCTCCGGGTAGTCGTGTACGGGCATTTCCCGCATCCTCTGTACCTCTTAGATTGGGCAAAAAATGAGGGCACCAACCACCACCACCATAGAGAAATTTGTAGTAAAGATGGTGACAAGCGGCTGCGGTGGGTTTGTCGGATTTTGAGAGAGGGTGGGACACCGAATTTTTTGAGTGAAGGTGGAGGTGCTTGGATCTAATGGAGGTGAGAGAGAGGAGTATGTTGTGATGGAATAATTAGGGTGAACGCGGAGTCTAACACTTAGGTTTATTTCCCTATTTTATATCGCGCGAGCTATTAATTAGGACCGTCAGCGACCTCGGTAGGTCGCTGATAGGAGACCAACCCGACCATGTTGAGATAAGGTAGGATCTCGTCAGTCGCGGGCCGCATGGTCGCAAACTAGCGAGATCCCGGGGATACGACCTCTGGACGGCGCAATTCCCCAATGGCGGCGCCTGCATGTCTGAACCCCGGGATATAAGCTACGACAGAGAAGACTTTTCTTATGGGGGCCTGCTCTCAAGCCTTCCAAGAGCTGCTAAAATAGGATATCCGAATAAGGAAGGGTCAAACGAGCGACCTCAAAGTTCGAGTTAGCGACCTCAAATACCACCTTAGCGACCTCGGGTACAGCGCCAGCGACCTTCGGTGAGCGACCCGAGGCCAGGGATTCGATCAACAGATCCACTGGAACACTTCATCCAGCAACCAAATTCGGCTCCATTTAATGCACTGTATGGTCATTAAATGCCTAGATCCTAGATCCCTAGAAGGGTTATACCCAAGAATTGGTAGTATAAATACATGTAATTAAGGCTCATTTAAGGGTTCCAACATTCTCATTCAATACAAAGGCTTTACTAGTCAAACAAGAGGCCCTTGGCCCAAACACTCTTGCAATTTATTGATTTCATACCTTAAAAAACACCAAGTCATAGATAGCCTATTCATGATATTAATGAGAAACATTCCCTTTGTTCTTCATTAATTTCCAACTACCTTAAAATCATAAACAAGTTTGATGTCAACCAAAGCCACATAAATGTCGTAATCCCCTCATCATATTTTTTGTATCAACAATTGGCGCTAGAAGGAGGGTCAATCACTAGAATCTTTCTAGATTATTAAATTGGTTTATCCTTTTGAATCTTAGTATCTCAAAAGACCCCTACCAAGTCTCCCTAACTCCATCCCAAACCGGGATTTTTGGTATGGTATCCGCTGGGAGACAGTCCTCCGATCGACAGGAGGCCACCTCCAGTAATGAGGGCCCCCTCAAGAACCTGGATGACATCAAAACTCCGGAGGACCTCCGGGAGGCAATGAGAATCCTCCGACAACGTCAATGCGACCTCGTTGGGGAACGCAGCGGCCCGCATCGGCGAGCTGAATCCTATCGTCCCTCTGGCTTCAGGGGGAAAAGAAAGATGGACGGAGGGCCCCGGTCTGGGAACCGACCCACAAAGACGAGCCACACGGCAAGGGAATCCGGTAGGGCAAGCCATGCTCGGAATCGCCAGGAGGAAACCCCTTCCCCCCGCCAGGATGGTTTCCAACCTCCCCAGCAATCGGAATCCATCTTTGAACGATTGGGCAGCCATGCGCCACGGAGACCTCAAGGTCGCCAATACAAGTCCAGAGTCGACTCTTTCATGGTCCGACAAAACTTAGAGACCTCTTTCGAGGTCGAGAAAGACTTCCAAGCTTGAGAGGACGAGCGGCCCAAAGCATCGATACTTACCCGACTAGGCCCGTAAGGAGCTCTCCGACCCCCCAACCCTGGGGACGAATAGCTCACGGCCATCAAGGAAACCTTGAAAAAGCTACAAGACAGATTGTACCTGCAGGGGGGATCGTCGACATCGACCGTCGTCCCGATCTCGCCCCTAGTTTTCGCTATTGTTTATGCCCCCGCTCAAGTCAAGATCAACACTACCTCGATCAGCCAGTATAACGGGGATTCTGACCCTACAATCCACTTGGGAAAATTCTCAGACCACATGGCCTCGATGGGGGCAACTGACGCGACTCAATGTCGGCTTTTCCCACTTACTTTGGGCGACCAAGCCTATAGGTGGTTCAAGTCCCTAACGCCTAATTCCGTCGAGTCTTTCCATCAGCTCGCTGGCCTTTTCCTAAACCATTTCGTCACCCTGGCCCCAAGGTAGCCAACGAAGCAACTGTTCGCGGCCATCCAACAGGGACCGACTGAATTGGATAGAGATTATATCGAAAGGGTCGACAATTTCCTTTTAGGCGGCAAGCCCATGGGAGACGAAGTAAAGGTAATGGGTGTTGTCCGCAGACTACGGTTCAACACGAAAATATGGAAACTCATGTACAAAGAATATCCAAGCTCATATGTCGAGTTACGATTCAAAGCGGGGAACCACATTAGCCGGGCTGAAATGATGGCCATGCGTTTGGGAGAGCAGGTCCCGGAGGACCAGGTAAAGAAGTCCGAGGTCGTGGTGTCAAGTTCGCATAAGAAAGGGGGATCTCAACGCAAGGCTAACAACTTCAAACCCTTTAACAATGAAATCAATGTTAAGTTGTTGGGAGTGTTGACTACCACCCCGAACGAGGTCTACGATAAAATCAAAGACAAGCAACTCCTGGATCAGCCCCGGAAAATCACGAAGGAAAATGGGAAGATGAATCCCAACAAGTATTGCCACTACCATGAAAGCATCGGGCACAATACCAGCGAATGTCGCGACCTTCTCCGGCAACTGTGGAAGCTCTACGAGGACGGAAAACTGGATGACTACGTGAAGAAGCGTCAGAACAATCAACAACCCCAACAATGCCCCCAGGCTAATCCAGGGCCTATCGGCCAGCGACCTCTTCCACCGTTTCCGAAAAATGCTGCGGGAAGGGCGGTGCAGATGATCTCTCTTCTAGGAGGTAGCATCGATGGGGTCCTCCCATTGATGGTTATGTCAAGACGAAGACTAAAAGCCAAGATACGGGCTCTAATTCACGTCCACCAGACCTTTTTACAGGTCAACCACGCGACTGAGAAAACTAACTCGCTCGCTTTCTCAGACGAGGACAAACACGGGGTGCAGTACCCGAACAATGATCCTATCGTAATCTCGGAGATTTTTTCGATTATGTCGAACCTTGTGACCTCACTATCAAAGGCTTCGAGGATTCGTCTGTAAAGCCTTATGGGGCAATCCGCTTGGCAGTTGAATTAGTTTTAGATCGCGATCCGGAGGTAAGGGCAACCAGACAGCTTGATTTCATCATTGTTGACCTCCCTTCCACATATAACGGGTTTCTGGGGAGACCGTTCGAGCATGAGTTCGAAACTGCGACCTCGGCCCATTACTACTGCATCAAATTCCCTACCCCGGGAGGGGCTGTGGGCACGATCAGGGGAAATCAGGCAATGTTGAGAGGATGTTTGTTACAGGTCGATGCTGAGACAGACACGACTATGGAGAACCTCGGAGCGGGGACAATATTGGTGATGTTGCAAAGCCACCTCGGCGATCAAATGACGAAGCCAGAAATGGGGCCCAACAAGAGGCACAAGGCCACCAGCATCGAGGGGCATGCCGACCTCGAGCCCAGAATCGGTTTTGAACCTATTGATGACCCACGATGGTCAAGGGAGCAGCGAGCTACACCGGTCTAAGAACTCGAGAGGGTCCCCATCAGCGAAACCCAACCCGAGATGGAGGTGATCATCGGAACATTTTTAAGCCCTGAAATGCGAGGCCAAGTGATCGGATTCCTGAATGACAATTTGGATGTTTTTGCGTGGTCCCATAGAGACATGGTCGGGATAGATCCTGAGATAGCCTGTCATCGACTCAATATTGACCCCTCCAGAAAACCAGTCTCGCAGAAGAGAAGAAAGTTCGGCACCGAGAAGTATGCGTCTCTGGCCAAGGAGGTCAAAAAACTCTTGGATAACCAACTTATCGAGCAAGCCGATAAACCGCAATGGGTGGCAAACGCCGTTTTGGTAAAGAAAGCAAATAACTCGTGGAGGTTATGCATCGACTTCATGGAAACGGACTTAAACGAGGCCTGTCCCAAAGATCACTTCCCCATGCCGCACATCGACCACCTAATCGACAACACGGCGGGCCACGAGATGATGTCCTTCATGGACGCGTTCGCAGGCTACCATCAAATAGCGATGCATCCAAGCGACCAACAACATACTTCTTTTCTGACGGAAAAGAACATCTATTGCTGGAGGCGTATGCCTTTTGGTCTAAAAAACGTCGGGGCAATGTATCAAAGTTTGGTTAACCGCATGTTCGCATATCAGATCAGCAAAACCATGGAGGTCTACATCGACGACTTAGTAGTCAAGAGCGAGAAAAGAGAGGATCATCTGGGACACCTCGCCCAGGCTTTCGACATTCTGAGGAAGTACAAGATGAAGTTAAACCCCAAGAAGTGTAATTTTGGGGTGGAATCCGGGAAGTTCTTGGGGCATATGGTGAGCCAACGCGGGATCAAGGCAAATCCGACCAAGATTAAGGTCGTGCTCGACATGAGGGCACCGCAGAACATTAAAGAAGTCCAGAGGTTGACCGAACGGTTGGCCGCCTTGAATCGATTTATCTCGCGGATGGGCGACAAGTGCAAGCCTTTTTCGATACGATCAGAAGGGGGAAATTCAAATGGACGACTCAAAGAAAGCCCGCATTCGAAAACATGAAGGATTATCTCTCGAACATGCAAATACTCGCAAAGCTTATCCCGGGGGAGAAGCTTTATCTTTACTTGGCGGCCTCTGAAACCGCTTTAAGTGCAGTATTGGTCCGGGCTGAGGGGCAGGACCACCTGCCGATCTATTTCGTGAGCCAGACCTTGAGCGACGTGGAGCTAAGATACCCCCCTCTGGAAAAATTCGCCTACGCAATCGTAATGAGCGTCCGAAAGCTCCGACCTTACTTCTTCGACCATCATGTCGAAGTCCTGACCTCGCTACCACTACGACGAATACTCCATCGACCAGATACCGTGGAAAGATGCCTCAAGTGGTCGGTAGAGATTGGGCAGTTTGGCATAACGTATGCACCCCGAACGGCAATAAAGGCACAAGTTTTGGCGGATTTTCTCATGGAATTAACTTTTCCACCCGAGCGAGAGAAGGCAGTGGGGCAACCATGGGAACTATATATCGACGGGTCATCAACCAGCGAGCGAGCTGGGGCAGGCGTAGTGTTAATCAGCCCGAAAGGGAGGTCTTTCACAATTGCAATCTGTTTCGGTTTCCAAGCAACAAACAACGAGGCTGAATATGAAGCTTGATCAACGGTCTGGAAATGGCGATGGCCATAGGAGTTCAACGCGTCAAGATTTTTTGCGATTCTCAACTGGTAGCTTTCCAAATGACGGGCGAATACGAAGCAAGGAGCGAGCAGATGGTCGCCTACCACAAGATAGCCCAGAATCTAATCGAGAAGTTCGAACAGGTCGAGATATCCCAGATCCCCAGAAAGGAGAACACCCAAGCAGATGCCCTTGCTCGGTTGGATACATCCGAAGGAGCAGCCGACATGTCCGATATAACGATCATCAAGCTCACTATCCCCTCAGGAAGCCCGACCTCGGTCGCGCACCTAACGACTAAGGAAGTTACCTGGATGAGTCCGATCATCAAGTACATCAAAGAAGGTGAACTCCCGGCTGACAAAATTGAGGCACGACGGCTCCAATTGAGGGTAGGCCAATATACGATCATCGACGACCAACTATACAAGCGAGGTTTTGCCCTCCCTTTACTAAAATGTGTGACCCCCGAGGTCGGAAAGGAGATCCTAAAAGAGATACACGAAGGGGCATGTGGCAATCACGCTTGGGGGCACTCTCTTGCCCACAAGGCTCTATGACAAGGATATTTCTGGATAACACTAAGGCATGACGCGCTCGACTTCTCCAAGGCTTGTAAGCGATGTCAAGTTTTCGCCCCCAAGATCAAGGTCGCCCCTGAGGAGCTCGCCTCGATCTATAGTCCTTGGCCTTTTGCCAAGTGAGGCATCGATCTAATTGGACCACTACCCACTGCACCTGGGACGGTCAAATTTGCGGTGGTCGCGGTCGATTATTTCACCAAGTGGGCAGAGGCGGAAGCTCTCGGAAGCACGGACCAATCGGCGATCATCCGATTCATCTGGAAGAGCATCATATGCAGATTCGGCCTACCTCAAGCGATCGTGTCGGACAACGGACAACAGTTCGACGGAGCAGGGATCGGGGCATTTTTTGAAAAGTGGAGAATAACCAAGCTTTTTTCCACCCCATATCACCCCCAGTCAAACGGTCAGGTTGAGGCGGTCAACAAGATTATCAAGCGCACACTCAATACCAGGATAGAAGGCGCCAAAGGTATCTGGGCGAGCAAGCTCCCCAAAATACTTTGGTCATATCGGACCACCTGCCGAAACGCAACGGGAGAAACACCCTTTTCTCTCGCCTTTGGATCGGAAGCGGTCATCCCAGCAGAGGTGCATTACCCGACATACCGGACATCTCAAGCTATCGACGAGACCAATGATCGGGCTCAGGAGTTTAGCCTCGATCTCCTCAAGGAAAGGCGCATCAGCTCAAATATTCGCAACGAGATCTATAAGCAGAGGTCGGAGAAGTATTACAATTCAAAAGTCCGAGTTCGTTAGTTCCGTAAAGGCGACCTCGTGTTAAAAAAGATACAAGTAGTCAGTCAAGGGCCTTTCAGTCTGACATGGGAGGGACCTTTCAAGATCACGAAGATATTGCCTAATGGGGCATTCGAGCTCGAGGATGTCAAGGCGTTCCAGCCCAATATCCGTGGAACGCGACCTTTCTGAAGAAATATTATCAGTAGAAGGGGGCACTAGCCCAAGAAAAACTATCAACATAGAATATAGGAACTTATTTCGGTTATAAATGTAGTAGTTATTACTGCATAAATACAAAGTTCCAATTTTCCCATTTTATCTTCCGACAAAATAGAAAATAGGGGGCAGGTCTACAGACCTCTTGCGAGGTCAGGAGGTCCCGAAAGTGGAGTTAATTGAAATCACTAAGTCGCGGCTTCTCGAGACGACAATCGTGAACCCATTTTAACTCAAAGCTAGATCACGATATTAAGAGTCTTTAAGTCGCAATCCATTAAGACGACATAGACAAATTCATTTGAACAAACAAAGTACAAAATTATAGTTACAGACCTCTAGCGAGGTCGGGATGTCTCAAAATTGGAGTTAAGCGAAGTCACGAAGGTGCGATTTCTTAAAAGGCGACAATAAAGAGCTCATTTCTAACTCAAAGACAAAAGGCGACCATAAAAAGTTAGTTGAAATCGTTAAGTCGCAATTTATTAAGGCGACATGGGCGATTTCTTCCAAACGAACTAAATGTAAAAAAGTCGCGATCAACCAAAAGTCATCAAGTCGCAATCCATTAAGATGACATAGACAAATTCTTTTTTTGAACAAACAAAGTGCAAAGTCGCGATCAATCAAAAGTCGCCAAGTCGCGATTTTTAAAGATGACATAAATTAGATAAAACTATTTGAAGAAATTGCGGATAAAAAAATGAAGGCAATAGCAATTAAAAAGAGGGCATTCCATTAAAGCATTGAAACAAAAACTATCTGAGAGAGGTGGCCGGGTAAAAAAAATAAAATAAAAATAAAAAAAACAACAAAAAACGACGCAAAGGTCGGTGATAAGAGCGACATCCAAAAAACCAGGATCAGAACTCAAGCACCCAAAGTCGAATCCTCCCCATCTACCGTCGAGGGAAATTTGAGGTCACGAGTGGACTTTCCCCGATCGCCCTTGGTTAGGGGTTAAGACACGGAACCTCCTCCGCCACCTCGGTTAGGGGACCAGGAGGAGGGGCCCACGCCTATGACTATCGGCGGGCCGACGTCGAAACAACTGGGGTCGGATCATAGAGATCAAGATCCTTGATGCCCTCAAAACGGCTCAAGTCGAGCCCATCCGGACCAAGATCGGCAATCGGGAAGGAGTCAAAGGGCTTTGGCGGTTTGAGATCAAAGAAAGTCGATAGCGCGGCCACCATAGCCTCCTTGAGGGCCACCGCCTCGGGGAAAGAGCGGGCAAGGCAAACGCACCTCGCCATGGCCTCCACCGAGGCAAAATTACCCACGCCCTCAAGGGTCGTATTCTATTCCTTCAAGGCAACGAGCTCGGTACTTTGTCTTTAAGCTCCTCCCTCATGAGGCGGAGGGTCTCGGCCTTTTCCTGGAGGGCATTCTCCTTGAGATCAAGGTCGGCCCTCAAAATCCCGACCTTCGCACGGCTAGCTTTCAGCTCAACGTCCATGCCCGCCACCGAGGTCTCCAGCTCCGCGACCTTCTTCTCGGCGTGCCCTACTTGGATCTTGGCCGCTTCCACCAAGCCCAGGGCCACGTTCTTCTAATACATGGCCTCCCTCCGGCCGCCTCCACGAGGTTCTTCTCCTCGATGGCTTTCTGGACCCGCTTGTCCGCCGTGGTGAAGTCCTCGGCGGCCTTGGACATGGCCGCCATCATCTGACCGCCATACACCATGGCCAACTAGATGTTGCCCACCAGTCCCACGTCCTCGACCGATTGGTCCAAGCCAAGAATCAACGACTTGGTCGGAAGCTCGCAGGCTCGGCGGAGATAATCCGGGAGCTCGTGGAGGGCGCCCGGAGACCGGCTGCGAAGAAAGTTGGAGACAAGAACAGGATGGGAAGACCCTTCTCTGCGAAAGGATAAGGAATAAAAAAAAGTTAGACAAGTCGACGCATGATGAAATTGCACACAACAGGAAGCCGGGGTGACACTTACTCGATAGGCCGGCACCAGCCTAAGTAAGACTTGTCGTCTTTCTTGCGCTTGCTGTCGGGGACGTGGCCGGTGCGGGAGCTCTTGGCATTTGGAGGTCGCTCGGCTGAGGCCTCGTGGTGGCTCTTCTTTGAGCGATCCCCCGAAGATGGGAGATCGTGTTCCCGCCTCTTGTGCGACCCCTCCGTCTTCCTCCCTTTGTCGCGGGATATATCTCCTTTCCCAGGTGAGGGTACGGCACCCTCCAAGTGGACTTCCGCCACGACCACGAGCCCCTCAAACGTCGGGGTCGTGACCTCTTTGGTCATAATTCCTTGAGCCCGCTCCCGGGTCTCTTTCTCTTGGGCCTTCTGGGCGGCCCGGATGTCCGCGAGGATCTTCATCCTCTCTTTCCTCAGGGCGGCAGGATTTTGGGCCTCCATCAGCTCGACCTCTGTGGAAATGGGGATGAAGGGAGAAGAAAAAATGAGGCGCATCTAGCACAAGAGGAAGATTGAGTCAATACCGGGGAAATAAGGGACAATCGATTTAAAAGGGAATAACATAGTCACCTCGTGGAAATTGAGACCGCAGATGATTAGGTCCGATCAATAAGTCGGACTTCCTCCGGACCTAGCTCGCAGCTAACGTCTTCAGAGAACGGTCGGAGAGGCTTTTCCGACACACAATCACAGCTCGGGCCGAGAAGGGCGACAGGGGCAGCTCCTCTTGGCTCTTATCTGCAAAAAGAAGATGGAGTCAAATCAGTAACTAGGAAATGAAAAGTAATGCACAAACTTACTTTGAGCGATGCCAAATTCGGTTCGGATGTTGATCCGACCACCCCGGTCCAACTCGTTCACCGGGCTCCTCCAGTCCCCGGACACTCACCAAAATTGAGACTTCCACCCCTCCACTTTAGCCGGAACGTCCTCGACAATCTTATGGTCGGGGCGAGCCCGCACATAATACCAACTGCTTTCCTCGGCATGAGCCCCCGTGATTTGGGTCGGAGGAAGATCCCATCGGTTGAGAATCTCACTAATCCTCGGGTGAAGGGGAAACTGCAAACCCGCCTCCATGGCGCCCTCGTTGATGGCTACGCATCCCTCGGGAGGTTGATCGGCCCTCTCATCAGGGGTCGGAACCCAGAAATGGACATCTTGAGGAACGTCATACCATTCTCGAAAAAACTCGAGCTCGGCTTCTTGCACCGAGGTAGCAATTTTACCCGCCATGAAGCGGGCAAGCTCCTCCCTCACCCCTTTTTCTCTCAGTGGGTCGCGTCGAGGGACGGCGGTAGGGGAAGTTCTTTCGGTACTCCGAGAAAGAAAGCTCAAAGGGCGAGGTCGCAGCCCGCGTCTCAGGAACCACCGACACTGGGGGGACCTCCTCGATCTCTGTACCGATTGACGAGCCGACCTGAGAAGGGCCAGCCCGACCTGAATTGGATCGATTCCCTAACCGGGCCGCCCCCTCTGTGGTAAGAAGGCGAAGGTTCGACCCATATTCCCCCGTGGTCTCGAACCGGTCCTCATCGTTTCCATCCACCGCATTGCCCTCCCGAAGGAAATCGGAGCAGTGGGAACTGAAGTCCGAATCCCCGGTGCTCATCTCGTCGCGTGTGGCGGAGCTGGAGGACACATAAAATACCGGGGGACCTCGGCCACTTCCGACGGTCGGATTTGGATGTCCCGACCCCGGTGGTACGGCCGGAGGACCTTCTCCAGCGCAACGGGTCGAGGTGGGATGATAAGGGGAGGAGTCCATGGAAAATAGAGAGATTGGGAGGATGTATTACCTGAACTTCTGAATCCGACGACGATACTTCAGGCGCGGCGGAAGTGGAGCAGAGCAGAAATAAGATTGGGAGTTTCGTGGGAATGAAAAAATGATAAATGAAGCGTGAAATCCCTTTAAATAGAGGGCATATTAGGGCGAGTAGAGCCCGCGAACCGAAGCCACTCGCGCGTTGCAACCTTTGAAGTTAGGGGCGTGGTGAACACGCGCCATCATCAAGCCTGCAAAAGTGACCGCGGGCGTCATAACTAATCCGCCTCGGGATATAAAACGTCACTCCAAGTCCCATAAAGGCGTCGAAATTAGAGTGAAAACCAAGGCATTTGTCGCATGCCAGGTCCCCAGTGAGCTCAAATAGCTCAGCCAGGGACCTGGGGGCAATTGTTGTCGCGGAGTCTAACACTTAGGTTTATTCCCTATTTTATATTGCGCGAGCTATTAATTAGGACCGTCGGCGACCTCGGTAGGTTGCTGACAGGAGACCAACCTGACCATGTAGAGATAAGGTAGGATCTCGTCAGTCGCGGGCCGCATGGTCGCGAACTAGCGAGATCCCGGGGATACGACCTCTGGACGGCGCAATTCCCCAATGGCGGCGCCTGCATGTCTGAACCCCGGGATATAAGCTATGACAGAGAAGACTTTCCCTATGGGGGAGCCTGCTCTCAAGCCTTCCAAGAGCTGCTAAAACAGGATATCCGAATAAGAAAGGGTCAAACGAGGGACCTCGAAGTTCAAGTCAGCGACCTCAAATACCACCTTAGCGACCTCGGGTACAACGCCAGCGACCTCCGGTGAGCAACCCGAGGCCAGGGATTCAATCAACAGATCCACTGGAACACTTCATCCAGCAACCAAAGTCGACTCTATTTAATGCACCCTGCAGGTCATTAAATGCCTAGATCCTAGATCCCTAGAAGGGCTATACCCAAGAATTGGTAGTATAAATACATGTAATTAGGCTCATTTAAGGGTTCTAACATTCTCATTCAATACAAAAGCTTTACTAGCCAAACAAGAGGCCCTTGGCCCAAACACTCTTGTAATTTATTGCTTTCATACCTTAAAAAACACCAAGTCATAGATAGTCTATTCATGATATTAATGAGAAACATTCCATTTGTTCTTCATTAATTTCCAACTACCTTAAAATCATAAACAAGTCAATCAAAGCCACATAAATGTCTTAATCCCTCATCATATTTTTTGGTATCAGCAGAGTAGATAGAGTTTTTTATTTACTCCTCTGTTGGAGGTGCTTTTGATGTACTCCTCTCTTACAAAAAATGTGTTAGGACAATTCTCTATTAACAAAATAAATGCTATATGTAATTACACAATCGCAATTTAATGGAGGGATAATTTGGGCAATTTACATGATTAAATTGTAGTTGGTAGCTATTTTAAAAGGTAGTTGAATCTAATAACAAGTGGGCATGGGTTTTGTGTAGTCATGTGGCATTTCCCACATATGTTTGATATTCAAAGACATGTGCATACGTAAGTTATCGAAGCATACTCAAAATTAGCTGAGTTTTCATCAAGTTGAGATCGAATCAATTAAGCTTCAAATTTTTCAAGGAATGTCCTCCGTTAATTACCATCAACTGTAATAGGCAGTTTATAGAAACACATTTACGACATTATCTGCTTTGTCTTGGCATTTGGTATGAAAAATCACAGGTTTTATATATTTGTCTCTCTTTGACTCATTACACTATTTTAGAAATAAAAAAAAAACTCATAAGATCATGTGTTTAGTAAATAACCGACTATAACAAAATCTGAATGTCCTTAATCTGATTAAATGAGTAGGCACATACTATGTATACAGATCTACATTTGTAGCCATCCATTTTCTGCTTTTTGAAGCAGACAGTCGACGTAAATTGGTTCCCTCAGAGCTCATCCTTCACATCACTGCTGCTGCTCTGTTGGGGGCTAGAACTAGTATCCGAGGCAGAGTGTTTCTCCGTCTTTTGAAGCTTGAACGGAATGGACGCGTGTTTCTTCAAGAACTTGTAGAACGCGACCACAGTTCGCTCATCCTCAAACGTAATCTATGAAAACATGTGACAAAGATTATAATTCAACAAAAAGCTTGTCCCTCGCGTGTTGCATTTTAAGATATATGGAAGCAAATGAATCTAACCGGATCGAAACTCTTGTTGCCAGCAGGGAAGAAAAGAATAGTTGGGAATCCATCAGACTGCAAAATAAAACAATGATATTTGCATCAAATGAACTATGTTTAACGGGGTTGTGAAAAGTAGGGATGATAACAGGGGCGGGTAGTTGTAAAGCTATGATGAGAAATACCTTGGCTCGTGGGTGCTCGTTTGTCGTCCCGTCCATCTTGGCTATGATGAGGGAGTCGATGCCTCTTAGATACTTGCCAAGCTTGTTATATGTAGGCTCCAAGGATTGGCAGTGCCCACACCAAGGGGCATATAACTATTCGTAAACAATAACAAAAAATGCACAATCAAAGTCGAGAATAATAAAATATTAAGTCTTTATGGAAAGTGTTTTTTTTGGTCCTGCAAGTTTGTCTAATTTCACTTTTATGACACTCCACTTAACGAAATTATATTTGTCCTGTTAACTTTCAAATTTCAACGTTTTAGTCCTTTCAGTAGCGACAACAGGTTAGTAACTGGTTTTGAAAGTTAACTGGATGAATAAAAAAAAAAGATAAAAAGAATCGGAAAAAAATGCCACGTTAGCTCAAAACCGACTGTTTAACCCATTGTAGCCGGTTAAATGACTAAAAAGTCGAATTTTGAAAGTCAAAAGACGAAATTCAATTCGGGAAATTGAAGTGTCCTGCAAAGTGGAAACAAAAATGGGCAATACTAATAAATTCTAATAAATTCTTGAAAACCATTGTCAATAATGGTGATTACTTTATACCTCGAGAAGAACATCTTTCGACTCATCCAACACAATTTCATCGAAGTTGTTTCCCAACGACTATCTTGACATCCCCATCATTCTGCATAGAATATAATGAAGTTGGAACCAATGCATCATAATTGACTAATAGTGCATTACTTAACTGATGTTAACTTACGCTCTCTGGAATAGGATCCGACTTTTGGAAGGGCTTGAGATCATCTGCCAAAAACTTCTCCCCAAAAGTCTGCACATTAAACCGAATCAGTTAGAATTCACTCTCATTTTGTTTCTGAAAAGAGGGGGGGAGAGAGAGATTAACCTTGATATTGTCGATGTTCAGATCGCCATCTAATATGAACTTACGAGCATCATCATTTCCAGTATAAGCAAGAACCTGCATCCGACCATCTAAAGTATAAATTCTAAATTTGTGGAGTATTATTTTTTACCAAACAGATCTCAAATATATGGATTTGAAAAATCCTTTAAATCCACTTTGAATCCAAACCAGGATTTCACGTTGATGGATTTGCAATATATGAATTCTCAAATCCATTCACTTCAGATGCATCGTTAAATCAAATCCCTCCATTCAAACACTACCTAAATCTTAACATTATAACTATCAAGGACCTCATGTTATGCTTACACTTGTAGTTTCTCCATTCACCCCAAAGTACTCGGAAACTTGTTTTCCAACATCTTCGTTGTCCAAATCCACGAAAACAGATATAAGCTGTAAAAGATTGAATAAGAGATTTCTCAGTGATTTAAGGACATAATCCAATAGAAATCAAAGATCTTGATGTGAATGTTAGTATTCAAAACAATTCATTATGCAATCTCATTACCTTTCCTTGAAAAGCTTTTTGCTGCTTCTCAAAATATGGGATAATATTTCTCCGAGTCACTGGAAGTCGCAAAAAGTATCAACTGTATTTTAGAAATAACCAACGAATCATACAACGGATTAATCATTGTCCTTCTTGAATATGATTAAATTACCAAAAAAAAAAAGGCAAGTTACCTGTTTCTTGATTGGATTCTCGAACACTGCAGGAGCACTTTCTCGTGTTAAATTGGTGAGAAGAGGGAGCTTGTTCTCGAACACAAATTCAGCTATTGCAGTTTTAGTGAACTGACCACCTTAATTGATAGGGAATCGATGATGAATATAATGGTCACATAATTGAATATTAAAATTCCTAAAGCTTATGGGATGGAAGAGGACTGACTGAATTTGTTAAGTTTTTCGTCTTCTTTTTTAAGCAAAACCAAGGATGGGCGTTTAGCCTGTGGATCAACGTGGAAAAGCATTGCTACATCTGGACTTGTTGTCTGGTAAAATCTGACATCATCTTCGAGCTTTGAAGCTGCAGCAAGTTGCTCACTGTCTGAACCCTGAAATTATATACGCAAATTATCAGAAAACACAATCCAACGACACGGTTAGATATCCATTGATTTAATTTTTCATCCAAACAAGAGAATGGATTTGACTGTAGATTTATAAATCCACAGATCCAAATCCCTACATCCAAACACAACCTTAATTTATATAGCTACAGGTGTGTATGTATAACTAAGACACAAATAGTCCAAAACCAATCATTACGAGAAGAACGGAATTGTACAGCATTCCAGAAACAGCGAAAGACGAGTAAGAACAATGTAGATCATACCACCAAACACTCCAGATAGGCCAAAACTACTTTATCCTCATCCACTAAGATGCGTTCTGCCTCTTCGGTTGTTGTTATATTGTTCAAACCAGGACCAATCTTTTTCTTTAGCCAAGAAACGATAGCATCCCTGTAACAGAAACCATTACATTAGAAAAACTGAAACTCTACTTACATGGTTCCACCATCTAATCAAAATTAGATTTAATACACAAAAGAAATACAAAGATCTCTGGTACACTTCTATAAACTCTACATCCTGAATTTCTTCCCCACACTACTTAACCAAAAAATATGGATACTTTTCATTAGATTGATGAAAAGAATCATTCAACAATGCATTAAGTGTGAACTAAAATCGTAGCATGAAACGAAGAAGCTAAACACATTTCATAAAAACTTGTAACTTATGTTAGTTAAAAAATCAACTACTAGATATCACTCTTCTGCCAAAATTTCTAGATAAGATCGATGAATTCTAATTCATTAGATACTAAAAACTGGGAATGAAGCGGATTGACACTAAAGAGCATTGCAAATATTACGATCCTAAATGCAGTATATATCATACAAACCAAGCAAATTCAAATCTTCAAATTCCCACCATCAAAATTCGAAAATCGAAAAAACTAAATCTCATATCAAATTTAAGTAATCCATGAGTATTAAGGAAATGTAAGTGCATATAAATCTTACTTAGTGCGTTGACCAGGGTAAGATTTGTGAACCCCATCCACAAAAAGTAAATAGTCGGAAACCCCTGCACATCGAACTTCTGGCTGAGCTCCGCCTCCTCGGTGGCGTCGACTTTCGCCAGCGCCACCGCCTCGTCCTTCAGCTCCGCCGCCGCGGCCGCGTACTCCGGCGCCAAAGCCTGGCAATGGCCGCACCACGTCGCGTAGAACTCCACCATCACGAACTTGTTCTTCTCTATGAACTCGCTGAAGTTCGATTGCTTCAGCACCACCACGTGCGTCTCGTCCACCTCCGGCGGAGTGTACCCGCCGTCTTCGTCGCCGTACGCCGCCGATTCGTCGTCGTCATCGAGATCGTCGTAGTTCTCGTAGTCGCGGGGGTGGGAGTCGCCTAATAATGCGGATTCTTTCTGCTCTTGTTGCTCGAGGAAAGTGAGATCTTCATCTTCTTCTGATCTCGAAGAACAGAGAGGAATTTGAGTGCAGATTAAGCAGATGAAGATTGAGAGAAATATTAGGGACTTCATCGCCGATTCATGAAATTGAGTTCGAATTCGTTGAGAATTTGTCCCCCTTTATATGAAATGAAACTGTTTTTTTTTTTCTTTTGAGTTCGAAGTGAAGAGTGTGAAAATGGCGGTGCTGCGACTGCGGGTGCACGAAAAGAACGCAGGAAGAGACGCGACACGTGGAGGGTTGTAATTGGTGAACATACTGAGACGGACGAATAACACGTCGACATGTAGGCAGATTGAATCAGAGTTCCGAAGGTTTGACTTCGACGTTAACCGAAGGGAAAGGGGGTGGTGGTGTGACCCATGTGGCCTGGCCGTAAAATCCAATAAATGAATTATGATAAAAAAAAAAAAAAAAAAAAAAAGACAGTGTTTAATTAAAAAGTAGTCTCAAATCTATCTTCACATTATCTTAGAGAAGCAATATGTGTAATTTGTGTTTTGATTGACATAAAAACCACGCGAGGAGACTATCTTATATAATTTTTTTATCATATTTTAGACTCAACTAAGTCGTAAATGAATTTTTCGATTCCAAACCACTCAGTATTATAATAAAATTTAAGTAAACTCTTAAATTTTTTTTTTTTTGTGCATGGAACCTCACAACCCCTTGTCCATCAATGGCTCCTCTCCACTGGAATCGCTAAAAGGCGAAAAAAGAATGCTCCATTTTGTGACTTTACAGGCCCCTAAGGGCACCCCCGTGTGACGGTCTTTTACTAAGAACCCCTTGGGGTTATCCTGCACTTGAAAGAAGAAGTAGAAAAAGGAATAAATATAGTAAAAATTTGATTGTTCATCGCCGTAGTAAATAGGCGAGAAAATAGAATTTCTTTCTTCGTCTTTAAAAAAAGTGTGTAAATTAGTGGTTTATCTCTTCAAAAGTGAATGATAAATAACTCTTATAATAGCTAATTTAATACATGTTATTAAGATTACAAAAGATACATGAACAAGATGAATAGGATTGAAAGATGAATTGTATTGAAAGAGAGAAACCGTCTGTAACAAACTCAAGTTTTGGAAAGTGATAAAATGAAACAGTGAGTGTAAACTATTCTAAGTTTATTCTATATATACAACTCAAACAGTATGAGTTGAACTGAGATAAGGTATTAGTTATGGTCAAACTCATATTTGATTGTTGTGGAGTCTTTATACCCCCCCTCAAAATGGGTGTGGATGTTGAGGAGACCCATTTCGGCCTTGAAGTTGTTGAATGAAGGAGATGGCAATGGTTTTGTGAGTGCATCAGCAAGATTATCTGTTGTAGGAAGTTGAATGAGTTTGATGATGCCTTGTTGAATCTTTTCCCTTGTTAGATGGACATCTATCTGAATGTGTTTGCTCTTTTCATGGAGTGCTGGATTCTGTGCAATGCAGTATGCAGACTTGCTGTCTGTGAAGAGGTTAACAGGTTGTGGATGTGAAATCTTGAAATCTTGTAGGATGTAGAGAATCCATTGAATTTCACATGTAGTGGAGCACATGGCTCTGTATTCAGCTTCTGTGGATGACTTGCTGACTGTGTTTTGTTTCTTGGACTTCCAAGAGATGAGGGAGTCTCCCAAGTATATTGCATATCCTGTGATGCTTTTCCTAGTCTCCACACACCTTGCCCCATCACTATTTATAAAGCCCTGCAACTTGAAATTGTAGTGTGTAGAATAAAAAAGACCCTGTCCAATAGTGGACTTTAAATGCCTTAACAACCTATGAACAGCTTGCATATGACTCTCAGTGGGCTTACTCATGTACTGAGTTAAAGTTTGAACTAAAAAAGAGATGTCAGGCCTGGTAATAGTAAGATACAATAGTTTCCCAACTATTTTTCTATATTCAGAGGGATTAAAAAGAAGGGGAGAGTCACTTACAAACTTGTGGTTGGAATTCATGGGTGTAGAAGCAGGTTTACAACCCAGAAATCCAGTGTGAGTTAAAAGATCAAGGACATATTTCCTTTGACATAGTTGGAGACCTCTGTCACTTCTTCTTTACCTCTGTGCCCAAAATGTATTTCAAAATACCAATATCTTTTATGGTAAATTTGGCATGAAGGAAAGCTTTAACTGATTCAATATCTGTTATACTTGTACCTGTAAGGATTATGTCATCTACATAACACAGTAACACAATGAAATATGTTCCAGTGGACTTTGTAAAGAAAGAGTTATCAGCTTTTGATTGCACAAAATTAATAAACAAGAGTGTTTGAGAGAGTTTGGAAAACCATTGTTTGGAGGCTGTTTCAAACCATATAAGCTTTTATTCAACTTACAAACCTGAATTATCAGGAACTTTGTAACCAAGAGGAGGGGTCATGTACACTTCTTCAAGCAAATCACCATGTAAAAAAGCATTGCTTACATCACATTGATGAATGTGCCAATTTCTTGCAACAGCAATTGAAAGTAATATTCTCACAGTTGTTATTTTAGCAACATGAGAAAAAGTATCAAATAATCAATACCTTCCTCTTGTGTATAACATTTGGCAACAAGCCTAGCTTTATACCTTTCTATTTGGCCATCCGGGTTTGTATTTCACTTTATAAACCCATTTACTACCAATGCTGATGTTTATTCATGGGTAATGGAACAAATGAGACCAAGTATTAGTCTTTTCAAGATCTTCAAGCTCAATATTCATAGCCTTAATCCAATTCTCATCAGTGTTAGCTTGTTTATAGGTTTTAGGTTCTTCTATTTGAGAAATAGAAGTTGTAAAAGCTTTAAGTGAAAGAGACAATTGATGAGTAGAAATATAGTCAGGAATGGGATAAAGTGAATTGTGACTAACCATCAAATTGACACTTTTATCATTGTTATCCTGATGAGAATTTAAATTAGGCAATGAAGTGTTGTAAACATCTAAGTAAGCAGGAGTATGTCTAACCCTAGATGATCTTCTAAGACCATCTTGAGCAACAATGACCTGCTGATCAGAACTTAAAGAACCAGAAATTTCATCATGAAGCTCAGCATGAGAAGTATCAATAGATAAGCTTTGTAAACTATTTGTGATGTTGCTAATGGTATTATCAGAAGAAGAACTACTTGTATAAACTGGTTGATCAAAAATAAGATCATCAGAACATGGAATTACAGAATGTGTAGCAATGTCAGTAGGAACAGATTTTGAAAAAGGATATACATGTTCATGAAATATAACATTTCTTGAAACAAATATTTTGTCATTTGATAAATCAAGTAATCTGTAACCTTTAGTACCAAAAGGGTAACCTAGAAAAACACATTTGGTTGCTCTAGGATCAATTTTGTTCTATGAGCAGACAAAGTACTAGCATAACATAGGCACCCAAAATTTCTTAAGTAACTGTAATCAGGAATCTTTCCATGTTGCAACTCAAAAGGAGTCTTATTTTGTAAAACAGAAGAAGGAATCTTATTTATCAAATGAGCAGCAGTTTGTATGCACAAAGACCAATACTTTAGAGGCAAACAAGATTGAAATAGTAAAGATCTAGCCACTTGAAGTAGATGCTGATGCTTTCTTTCCACTAAACCATTTTGTTGAGGGGTTTCTACACAAGAAGTCTAGTGTATAATCCCTAAATCATGATAAAATTTGTATAAAAGAAATTATGTCCCATTGTCACTTCTTAAAACTTTAATTTTGCTATCAAACTGAGTATGAACCATTTTACTAAAAATTTTCAAAGCAAATCTAACTTCAGACTTAGCCTTTAGTAAATATACCCACGTACACCTGCTAAAGTCATCAACAATTGTAAGAAAGAATCTTTGACCAGAAACAGATAATGTGGAGAAAGGACCCCAAACATCACAGTGGATCAATTGGAAAATAGCATTAGATTTTGAAGAACTTTTAGGAAAAGGAAGTCTCTTTTGCTTAGTCATAGGACAAACATCACACACTTTATTCATTACAGAAGTATGATCCACACACAATTGTTTAATCTGAAACAATTTCTTAACAGAAACATGGCCTAACCTAGTGTGCCAAAGAGAAAAATCAGAAACAGAAGATGAAACATAAGGTTTACTAATTGTATTAGCAAGCTTATTAAAACTAGAAACAGGCTGAGCCTTCAAGCGGTATAATCCTCCACATTCCTTAGCAGAACCAATCACTTTCATTGTGGTGTTATCCTGTAAAATACAATGTGAAGACAAGAAACTAACAGTGCAATTTGAATACTTTGTCAGATGTGAGATAGACAGCAAATTGAAAGTGAACTCAGGAATGTATAACACATTGTAAAGAGTTAAACAATCATTCAAAACCACATTTCTAGTAAAGGTTGCAGTTAACAAAGTATTATTGGGCAACTTTATCTTTATATTTGAAGGCTCAGGGGTGGAAGTAAACATAGCTAAATCATAGACCATATGGTCTGTAGCCCCTGTGTCCAATATCCAAGCATATTTATCAGAAGACAAAGTAGTAAAACACATAGGCATACCTGAATTACCTTTAAGTGGCTCAGCAAAAGCACCAGCAACAGTGGGTGCACCATCAAGACTTTTCTGCATCTTGGTGAAATTTAAGAACTGCTCAAACATGTCCTGACTGACCAAAGGATTGGTTTGAGTGGAAACACTATCAGACTGATCATATGTGGTAGAAACATTACTAGCAACATTGTCATATTTCTTAACAGGGCCTCTAGGGCCTTTCCATCCCGGAGGATAGCCAATGAGTTGAAAACATCTATCCACAGTGTGATTAGTACCATCACAATGACTACATTTTAATGTTTTCTTTTTATCTCTAAAGTATTTCCCATTCTTAACCATCATAGCAATGGAGTCAGATTGAGAAGAATGTATAAAATCACACTTAAGAACTCTCTGAGCCTCTTCTTGCAACAAGATTGAGTAAATCTTGGCCAATGATAAAACAGAAGCTTGCATAATAAGCTGAGAACGTATAGCATCATAAGATTCATCCAATCCAATAAGAAATTTCACATTAGCATCACGTTCTTGAGCCTTGGCTACTAAACGAGGAATCTCACAAGTGCAATTAAGCATAGCACCACAATTACAAATCAATGAAGGTCTAAAACTAAGCCACTCATCCCACAATGATTTAAACATGTTATAGTTTGAGACCATGGATTGAGTAAATTTTTAGACAATCGTCTTGAGAGATTTATCTAACTCATACACCCTAGTGTCATCACATTGTGTATACCTGGTGTGGAGCTCATCCCAAACGTCTTTCGCACAAGTGAAATACTCAAGCGTCTTTTTGATTTCAGGCTTAATGGAATTTAGAATCCACATTAAAACCAAATCATTCGCACGAATCCAGACAGCATGGATGACCCTATCATCTTCGCCGGGAACCGGAAGCGAACCAACAATTATCGGAGCGTTATTCCTAACACTAAGAGCGCGTTTCACCGCATGACTCCAGGAGATAAAATTTGAGCCGTCTAAAGGCTCTAATACGATTGACACCGCAGGATTGTCATTAGGATGAAGGGCAAGCGGAGATAATGGATTTTCAACCAGATTCAACGAAACACCATTGAACGACATCGTCACAAGAACTTCGAAGAAACACAAATCGTGATAGACACGAAATTGAGAGTAAAACTCAAGAAAATTGATCGATAAACGATCGAGAATAGCAGCGGAAACAATCGATTTCAGAAGAATCGACGGAGAAAGGGGATCAAAAATCAGTCGAAACAAAAAATTGAAACGAATTGAAACCTAAAGCATTACCAGAAATCACGATTTGACGAATCGGAAAACTGATACCATATTAAGATTACAAAAGATACATGAACAAGATGAATAGAATTGAAAGATGAATTGTATTGAAAGAGAGAAACCGTCTGTAACAAACTCAAGTTTTGGAAAGTGATAAAATGAAACAGTGAGTGTGTTGGGAAATTTAGAGTTTTGATGAAAGTTCTAAAAACACATGTAATAGGACCAGTCAGACCTGTTAGCTGACTGATGTTTTTATTACCAGTTATAAGAATACCAGTTGATAATTATTGTATAGAACAACTGATGTAGAAGATAGGTCACATATTGAGGGGGAACCTCAATATGTATAGGTCAGATCAAAAGAACAGCCGATATCCGACAGGCCGGAAGGCAAGGGAAGGATGAAGATCGGATCGATCGATAAAAGTCGATATCTCAAATTTGAAGTCATGAAGTTCAAATTCAGAAGACTTGAAGATCAGATGACTTCCAGAAGATCAGACCAGAAGACCTACATCAGTCGAGTCTGCTAGTTGAAGCTAAGACAACTGGCACCAGAAGACTCTATCAGGTAGATCGTGGATCGGTTTGTGTTGATCAAAGTCAAGACACCGGTGAAAACCGATGTTTCACCAAATTATCGTCGATGATCCGAACAAGAAGAATGTCAACCTTAGTTGGTAGAACAACACCGAAAAGTGCTTCATTAACCAATAAGAACAAGACACGTATGATCGGCCCGCAATTACGGATTTGGTGTTGCTTTCTCAAGCGGCTATAAAAGACACTATTCACGCTTTTCGGCCATGCCGTTCTTGAAGCACGTCACATCTATCTGCAAGTCTACCAAATATAATAGGAAATTCAAATTGCTCTCCAATGGCTCTTTGATTTGAGGTCTATAAATATGGGATTACTCTTGGTGTGAAGACACGGAAAACTATCAAAGCTCAATTTATAATCAAATTTCCATACGAAGAACACAAACTTGAAGATTATTTTCTAAGTGTTCATCCCATAGTTCTTAGCACATAAATCTTTTCATCTAGGCGATAGGCTACTTAAAAACTAGGAAAGATTTCAAAGTTGGAACAAAAACAATCTTACCCCAAAACCCAAAGTTAGGTTAAGTTGTTTAGCAAGATTCGGACTAGGGTTTCTAGTTACGATTTAAGGATCGGTTGAGTGAGAACTCTTTAAATATCTGTTGGTGTCTTGTGTTGGACTAACACAATAATCTAAATCCAGTTGGTTTAGTTGGTGCCCCTTGTGATAGGGAAGAGTGGGACGTGGGGTGGTTGTCGAACCACTATAAATCTTGTGTGCATTTACTGCTTTGATTAAGCTGTTTTACACAATCACACAACTTAATTAAAGTTGCATACATATTCTAAGTTAAGATCAACTAGCACCAAGCTTACGATTTGATCAAGTTTGACACTTTAGTCAAGGTGGTTGAAAAGCCCGACTTTGGAATCGATTTATTAAAAACCGGTTTTTCACACGGGTAAAATTTAGCTTCCGACAATCAGTTAAACCGATAGATCGAATCGATCCGCCTTCAAGCAATTAGTAAGTTGGATATCGATCAAATGATTCACTTGCACTCTGATCGCTAGCGCAATCACACACGATCTGCACAAAAAGTTTTTGAAGTCTATTCACCCCTCCCTCTAGACTTACGCCCTCACAAAACCCGTTCGGGACCTACAATGTGGTATCGAGCGGTGGTTCTCTGAGACCACTAGCTTTGAGTATCATCGATTCTTGAGGAAGAATCTTTGTGGTCATTTGAGCAGATCTTGAAAAACCGTTTTTAAAACTCATTCGTTTTTTTTCAAAATCACTTTCGGTATGGATAATACCTCCGGTATGTATCATGATTTGCGAAGTTCTCAATTGATGAGTATGCAGATTGGGCCATATATATGTGCAACCATCTAGGATCGATAAGCGGCGAGAATGATGGAAGTCATTGAGCGAGGACCCATCATCATATATCGCGACAACCCGGCGGTTGGAGGAGATCCGGTTTTGCCGCGGGAAGTCTTGTGCGAAAAAAGCCCGGCCTTGATGGATGCGAGAGGAAAGAAAGTTGTATACTCTAGAATCTGATCGCCGGGCATATAATCATGAAAGCGATGGATAAAGTCACCAATGAGAAGATAAAATATCTCAAAACCTGCGAAAGCAATGTGGGATACTCTAGTTGAGATATGCGAAGGAAATGATCGGATCAAAGGCGGTGAGCTACAAGCCGAACTGGTGAAGTTCGAAAAACTAAAGATGCTGCCCAACGAGACCATCAACGAACTCGATGGAAGGATTACTATGTCAGTAAATAAGCTACGAGAACTTGGTAGAGAGATGTCAGACAAAGATATCAACTACAAGATCTTAAGATCTCTCACCAAGAAATGGGACATGAAAGTCACGGTAATCAAGGATTGCCAAGACATTTCAAAGATGAAGCCGAGTAGCTTGTTCCTAAGCCTTAAAGCTCACGAGTTCGACTTAATCGAAAGAGGACAAGCGGAGATGAAGAGCGAGGCGCCTTTCTTTGAAGCCTCAGCGTCTAAATCGATTTCGTTTAAAGCAACCCGTGAGCCAGATCGAAGGTCACTTTGAACTGTTGGAAACATAATAAGTCGGTGAGCAGATCGCTCTGCTTACCAGGAAACTTGAAAAATCAAACATTCAACTTGGTAAGTATCACAGATTCTATAAAGATTATCAACATAGCAGAGGAAGAGATAGGAGACCGGTGGACGGATCTCGAAAAGAACCGGATCGATGATCGAAGAGATCCAAAGAAGAAAAGAAAAGAGATAATCGGACGGATGAAAGAAGAGATAACAGATCGAGCGGAAGGAGTTGATTCTTATCGAAGTGGAAGTCACCGATAGATTCTCTGACGAATGACTCCCGGAAGAAAAAGTTCCGTGGATCGTGGGCGTGTTTCAATGTGGAGAAACCAGGTCACCTCTGTATGATTGCCCGGCACTGGACGCCAAAAGAAAGAGAAGAGAAGCGGAACATAATGGAGCAACGTTATAGAGACAGAAAGCCACGGTCGACGACACATCTGGAATTGATGATTTCTATCGCCCCTCGAGGATTAAGGTACTCATCGCATAGAAGATTTCTGTCACGATGGCGGTCTTGTTAACTTCCACGAAAATGAAGATCGATATTCTCTTGGGATGGCGATGAAATCTGCTGATGGCCGAGGAGGACCAATCTGAGGTAACCTCCAAACCTTCGCTTTTGCCTTCCACTTTCTTTATTATTAACACCTGCTTTGGAGAGATTGACTGCAGCTCTACTCTGAGCAATTGCTTGATGATCTCTAATGCGATGAACATTTATACTATAGTGGAAGCGAGAATGACAAGCTAAGGATCGAAATAATCGAACTTGTTAAAGAAGAGAACGCTCTCGGTAAAAGCTCTTTGAATCGAAATCGAATTAAAAGCGCTCGGAAGGTGGCGAGGAACTTAACATTACGAAAGTTAAATCTTACGATCGGGGGAAGCGGATCAAAAGATCGATTAGCAATCAACAAACAACAAGGTGATGATTTCAAAATCCTTCAAGCTAAATTTGATGAGTTATTCCGACTACATGAGAGTCTAAAATCTTCTGAGGATAGTTTGCGCAAGAAAATAGAGGTTTTCACAAAGTTATCTAAAACCGTTCAAGATATGAACACCTATTTTCGAACACCGACTAATAAGAAGGGACGTGGGTATGAAAACCCTTCTACATCCTCAAAAGCCCCGTTTGATTCACTTCAAAAAGGTGTAATCAAACGAGTTTTCGACAAAGATACACTAAAAGCTAAACTTGTATCGATAAGGGAAAAAAGACACATTGAGCAAGTAAAGGCGGTGCCTGTCGAAAAACGAAGAAATGGACCTTAATTTGGTAAAGCATCGGTGAGGAATCAATGAAGAAGAACCCGGTTCTTACGAAGAGACCTCAACACGATCAACAGATTAGGTATCGAAAAACAACAACTGTCAAAGGAAATCTAATCGAGACCCAATCAAAGGTCATCTGTCTCGATAAGCAAGCTATAGGTAAAGCTGCAAAAAACCACCTATGCCAAAAAAGATATGAATCTTTTGATGGTAGCGATCGTACCTACCCTTATAATCGAAACCTAGGGTTTTTTTTGAGCCCCCTTTGGGTTAAAAGAAGACAAAATATAAAGAAAAATCCTAAGTCTTCTAAGTCACCCAAGGCTCACCTTGCGAATAATCATACTAATCGAGAAAGCATATAAAGAGGCGTATGATTATGTTGATATGTATGGGAGACAAATCGGGCCTTACGATCTAGCGATTACAATAGAAGTGCCTGTTTGTATGGATCCCTAAAACCAACCCTAACCCTCGGGACCCAATCCAAAAAGGGTACCAAAAGCCTGATTTGGGTTGAGGTTCGTGTGGGTCGGCCAACAAAGGAGGTGTACAAGCAACTATCTCGGTACATCGATAGTGGATGCTCAAGGCACATATTTGGAAGCAAACATCTCCTTAGCTCTTACATAGAACAAAAAGGCGGCGTATACTCTTTTGGTGATGATAACTTTGGTTTTACCGGAGGATTGAGAACCTTAGAGAATGATGATGTCTGATTCTTTGGAGTCTCGTATGTCGAAGGTTTAAAGCATAACTTTGTTATCGGTTTCACAATTCTGCGACAACGGATTCGGTGTTGAGTTCTCGTGATCAATGCACTATCAAAAATCGAGCCACTCAGCGAGATCTTGCTAAGCGGGTTCAAGGAAAGGGGGCGATCTACCGTGATTGGAGCAGTTGCCCAAGAAATGCATGCTGATTGTTAAGAGTTCCAAAAGTAGCGGTTGGCTCGGCACAAAAGAATGAGTCATCCGAACTTTAAAACTCTTAACAAGATAGCAAGGATGTCTTTAGTGGAAGGACTTCGAATGAGGTATTTTCTAAGGATCGGACATGTGTCGCATGTCGGAAGGAAAAGCAGGTTAAAGCCTCATTCAAGGAAATCCACTGGACCCAAGCATCCAATGAGTATTTGTAATTTGCTTCATATGGACTTATTTGGACCCGATTACACCGGTCGATCTCGTGGGACATAAATATACTCACGGTAATCGTGGATGATTATTCCAAGTTTACAGGTTGTATTCTTACATAAGAAGAATGAGGCGACAACAAAGATACATTTGCTTTCAAGAGATTACAAAATGAAAAGGTGTCGATTGTAGTAAAAAATCGGATCGGATAAAGGTACATAATTTACGAACTCTTTTATTCTTGATTTTTTGCACTAAGTTTGGTATACAACATGAGACATCGGTTGCAAGAACGCCACATGAGAATGGAGTAGCGAGAATGGAGAAAGCAGAACTCTCAAAAAAGTTGTTTGCACTATGTTATTTGAACATGCAATACCAAGCCGTTTTGGCGAAGTTTTATCAATCTTGCATGCCACGCTCGGAACAAATGTCTTCTAACTAAGGCTCACTACAAAACACCCTATGATGGTGTGGAAAGGGCGAAAACCTCGTGTTTCTTACTTCCATGTTTTTTGAGTGTAAGTGTTTCATACACAACAATGGGAAGAGTCGGTTGAAGACTTTTGAGGCCAAATCGGATGAGGGTATATTCTTAGGATATTCCTCATCTAGCAAGGCTTTTTAGGGTTTACAATGGCGAACCCTAGTTGTGGAAGAAACACCCCATGTAGTATTTGATGAAACATCTTACGAACAAGAGAAATCGCCTCGAACAAAAGTACCGAGATCAACGATTGCACGATGCACAGAAAATGGATCAGCTAATGATCAAGGAAAAAGGATCAGAACTCATAACAGTATACATTTCAGATCTAGCTGATTCACCAGGTCAATCGGACCCTAAGGTACGAACAACATCAATGAAGAAGAAGGTGATGCAATTTGAGGCGATATCAATCGAACCATCGGTTGGGGGGAACACTGAAGTTCTACGAGCAGACATCAACACATGATGAGTCCAACATCAGCTGAGACATGTTCTTATCAAGTGGATCATAACTCTGCACCACTCCCAATCTCTAGTAATGAACTATTATCATAAATGGATGATGTTCTCCAAACAAACGCAAATCGGACAAGAAGGACCTGGATAACCAGTCATCCAACTGATCTGATCATCGGAGACCCATCTGATAGAGTTAAAACTAGACATCAGTTGGTGAAAGTGCCATGTATTCTTGTTATCTGTCTATGAAGGAACCAACAACAATAGAGGAAGCTCTACAAAGGCCAAAATTTGGATTCTAGCCATGCGGGAGGAGCTGGAGCGAGGTTCGAGAGAAATCAAGTTTGGGAATTGGTGGGCCGGACCAACTCATCAAGACGTAATTGGCACAAAGTGGGTATTCAAGAACAAGAGAGATGAGAAAAATGTCATAACCAGGAATAAGGCAAGACTTGTTGCTAAGGGGTATTCACAATCAGAAGGAATTGATTATGATGAGACCTTTGCACCGATCGCTCGCTTTAAAGCCATTTTATTTTACGGCATATGCTTCCCCCAGAGGGTTCTTTGTGTATCGGATGGGCGTAAAAGTGCATTCTTAAGCGGGGTACTAGCGAGAGGAAGTTTATGTCGAACAACCTCCGGAGCTTTGAAAAAAGGGCAACCAAGTGTGGATTTAAGAAAAAGCTCTTTATGGTTGAAACAAGCTCCTCGAGCTTGGTATGATATACTCTCTCGGTTCTTGATAGGCGGTGGTTTCACTAAAGGAATAGTGGATAGAACCTTATTCGAGAATAGAAGATGGAGAAGATATTATGATGGTTGATTTATGTGGGCGACATCATCTTGGATCTCCCAACAAGAGTCTATGTGAAAGATTGACAAAAGGTGTCTGAGGAAGTTAGAGATGTCCATGATGGGTCGGATGAGTTACTTTACGGGTCTACAAGTTAAGCAAAATCTGAGAAGGGATATTCATCTACCAAGCAAAAGTACACTAGGAGTTTATTGGCTAAGTTTGGAGTTCAAAAGCGTAAGAAAGCGAAAATTCCTATGTTATTTGGATTCAAGATGGATCCGGATGAGGATGGTCGAAAACCAATCGAGAAAGAATATAGGGCTCTCATTGGATCTCTACTATACATTTGCCCGGCCAGACCGGATATCACTTTTGCGGTAGGTGTATGTGCGATTTCGAGCAAATCAATGCAAAGTCACCTAGAAAGCGACTAAGCGGATTCTTAAGTATCTGAAGGGACGATAAACCTTGGTTTATTTTACCCATCGGATGATAATCTAGAACTTAGTGGGTATTACGATTACGATTATGGAGGTTGCAAAATTGACAGGAAGTCAACCTCGGGGAACATGTCGGTTTTAGGAAGTAAAAGCCCGATCTCGTGGTTTCAAAAAAAGCGGGACATCGATTCGCGACATCTACTCTCTTGAAGCGTAGTATATGGTTTGCGAGGAAAGCTATTGCTCCCCAAGCTGCTCTGGCTTAGTCGGCGGTGAGGATTATAACATTGTAGCTAAGAATGTACCTATATTCGTGATGATAATAGTGTTATTGCAATCACTCAAAATCTGTTTCTACATACAAGATGCAAGCATGTGGATGTCGGGACACCATTTTATAAGAGATCATGTTGAAAAAGAAGAATATCGAGAATGGAAAAGATTCATCTTGATATACGAGAAAAAGTCGATATTCTAACCAAGCCACTAGTGAGATCGATTCAGAGAATTATGCAATGAGCTAGGGCTTACGGATCTTGGAGAAAAAACACCTAAAATGTTTGATGGGTGATCTCGAGAACCAATTTGGTTAAGAGACTAACCGAGTTAAGAGGAATCGATTGAGTTTGGTATCAAATGATCGGAAGATCGATCAAGGAACCGATATGAGAAAGCGATCGAGTTACGGATTATCAGTTAAAGGAACCGTCAGATTAAAGGATTATCGATTTAAAGAACTGATCAGATTAAAGGATTATCGATTAAATCGGTTTGGTTATTTCACACTTTGTGTTCGATTAAGTGATATTCAACAAGCAAAGTTCACAAGATTAAAGCTTACATCGCATAAGAAAGCAGGAAATTTACACAACAATGGAATAATAGAAATTTTCATTGATAAAGACCGAAGGTCGATTTACATTACAAGTTACAAGTACAAAAAGGACCCGGAGGATGGTTAGACATAAACCCTAAACCATAAACCTAAAAAACCACGAGCCTAACCCTAGAAGGGGAGAGAGAGATTTTAAAATCGATGCTCCCATTTTCCCCCACTTAAGGGGTGTGAAGGCTTTGAAATAATCTAAAAGCCACCCTCGAGCTTGGAGTTAGGAGGCGAGAGAGCGGCGTTGAAAGGATTTCTAAGCCGAGAGCCCCTAGACACGAAATCAATGGGCTCTCCGGTGTTAAATGGGACACAAGTGCCAAGAAAGTGATCCGAAGATCACATGGCCACATGTGTCACATGAAAAAATTGAGTTGATATCGAAGATCGGTTGTTGTCGATCAAGATCGTATATCAAACTCATATTTTATATCGGTAGTTTGTTGATGCTAATTAAAGTCATCTCGATAGACACACAAGGTGCATACGGTTAGGAGAAGTGTCTTCTCGATTTGCGATACTTGAATCCGCCGCCTCGGTGGTAGAAGCTTTGCAATAATTGTATGTGTAATCTTTGATGGTGACGAAAGCGATAATAAAGGACACAGGGGGGTTGATTTGAGAAAATTTGAAATCATTGAAAAAAAGGGGTAAAAGGTTTTTCTTGGGAAGTTTCATAGGAAATAAGGGTTCACGAATACATGATTTATAAAGAAGATAAGTATGGTGAATGGGTTATGTTGTGTAAATCATTGGTCAATTTATAGAGGCCAAGCAAGGGTGCAAATGCAAATTTGATTTCTCAAAAGCCTTTTAGAAATTTGCACCACAAGGACATCGTGTAGGAAACACGATTGATAATTGGATAAATTCTGGCGATTTGACATTCACGAAGTATCGGACTATTATTACAAATGTCAAATCGTGCCGACTTAGGGAATCGAGACTACTATTCAATTCTTCAAGAACTAAGTTTTGGCGGTAACACTTATCAAGAATTGACTTGAGTGAAAAGTAGAATCAGATTAGGTCAAGCTGAAATCGATTAGATAAGAGATTGATCGGATGAGGAAGATCGGTTGAGTATGATACCTCAACAAATCGGATATATCGGTCAATAAGAAATCGAAATAACAGATTGAAGGGTAACTTCAATTGGACCGAGGAAGGATCGAAAAGGAAAAATCGGGCCTTAAAGTGAAGGGGGGATCGGTTGAAAAGGGCGGTTGGGAAATTATAAGGATTAGGCGGAAAGACTAAGATCAACAAGTGGAATCAACAACTACAAGTGGTATTGATTGATTACAATATCGATCAACGAGATCTGCTTTTCTATTTCCTTGTTTCTTGCTTACTTATCGATATTATCGATAATATTTGCCTTTCTTGTACACTTTACTTTTGTGGCGTATATCCCGCAAAATATTTAATGCGGACGTGGGGTATTTGTATTAAATGCCACAAAATGTGTTTTTAAATCAAAAGGCAATAAATGCGTGTTTTTTCGACCACACGATCAAAACCGCTCAATCTGGATTGTTTAACCTTTTCAAAGCGGTTGATCTTCTAATCTCGATTTTCCCTCCTCCATCTTATAAGTTTCATCAAAACCCTACCGAGTATTCTTCTTCTCAAAATTCTTGCGATTTATTCTTCGAAAACTCAAAATTACCTTTTACGTGATTCAAAGTGTTTTTCTTGCGATTCAAACTTTTTTTCAAAAAAACGAATCTGGTAATTTACGGTTATTTGATGAATTTATTTTCCAAAATCCATTGATCACATAGATTATGTCTATATATGTTATCTGTGATATGCCTTATCATTTCTTGGTATCCGTATGTATTTATCGATTACTAGGCACGAGAATAGGTCGATAATCAATACATGATATCTTTATGATTATGCACAATTTTAATCGAAGTCTATCTTGTTGTAGATGGCCACTCACGGAATGGGAAAAATCATGTGCAACTATGCGGATCGGCAACAAAAATTGTCGATGACAAATTTGTAAAGTTTGGTGTTAAAAGGATCTAGAATCAATGGAAGTTGAACAAATTACGAAGAAGGAGGTCTTGAAAAAATCTTGTCTTTGCTCTTTGCAATCAATGTCTGGTATGTAAACCTTTGGAATTCTTAAGAAATTTGAAGGTGGATACGGACAATCACGGAGATGGTGATTTCTTGATTAGCGGAGAGGAGATCAAACTTTCAAATCTTGACATAACTTCGTATGTTCGACTTGCCCAAAGAAAGAATCTCTCTGCTCACTTCTGAGGAGAATGAAGATGAGTGATCGAAATGAACTCTTTAGAGAGGTCGACAAAACACCGGACCCTTGAGGTTTTGTCGAACTATGTTGTTAAAAAGGAAATACCCATTTGTTGTTTGACATCTTTGTCAAAAAACAATCATGGGTATTTCGTTCAGCCCAGATCTTTAACATCCGTAAAAATGTCTGACATGATTGCGATAATCGATGAAGCCAAAAATATCAATTGGCATGGCTTCGAAGGCCATTCTGCTCCAAGAACATGAAAAATTTGGAGTTAATGATCGTAGGCAAGTCTATCTGAAGAAGAGAATCGACCCAATCTCAACAAGGTTGCGGTTATTACGAAGGACAAAATGCCAAATGCCGAATGGGATCGAGCAATTTGAAGTCCTACAAGGCCTTCCTCACAACCACATCGCCATATATGGGCCATCGATGATGATGTCACCACCCTCAAAGGTGAAGAAAGGAAAAAACGAGGCCGCCTACGTCGCATCGCAGGATGCTCCCCAAAAAGAAGAAAGCGGTAAAGGCTTCGGAGAAGAGGCCAATAAAGGCCAAAAGCAGGCCACCATGACTCTGTTTTGGAAGGCGAGTCGAGATGAAGAAGGAGTGCGAACAGCCTGATGATTTACGGAAATCGACGAAAAATCGGCAGCGGGCTTCTCAAGTTGAGAGCTCGCGAAAACATTCGGGAGGAAGAGCAAAGAGATAGGCGATCTCCTTCTCCTCAATCTCGAATTTGATTCACCACTCGGACTGGTCAGGCTGCTTTGAAAGCATATTTCTCATTCTCCTTCACGACCGCCCGAACACGAAAGTTCATCGATTCGCCCGAAAAAGATCACCGGCTGCAGAGTGGGAGGTAATTTGCTCGACCAACGGAACCTCTGCCAGATTCAGCCAATCAACCAACACCCACCTACTCGGACACCACGGAACCCTCTACATCTCATAAACCAGGAATCTGGTCGATCCGAGCAGATAATTCTCGAGTCGAGATCATCCAAGACCATCACCGGGAAAATGGTGGAGGAGAATGCAAATTGAGCGCGATATTGATGAGATGTATCGAGTTGGTAGCCCATCCTGTTATTCGAGAGGAAGTAATGGAGATCCTCGCTGGAAAGATCTCCGGTTAAAAAGAGCTTCTCGGATTTTATGATAATTATAGAGCGGATGGGAGGTCTTGATGAATTCATGATTTTGATTTCGACATGAAGAAATCTGCTCAAGTAGGATCACCGGTGAGTGATATAGCTCTTGAATCGATCAAAGCTCGATCCACGGGAAAAGTGGGGAATATTGAACAAGTTGAACTGGAGCCTGTTGAAGAAACTCCTAAAAGAAGATGATCCTATGAAGGATGTGGGGAGTTGCCGATGATAGTGGGCCGGTCTTTGCGTTCATGACCCGACCAATTTGGAGGCGCAAACAAATTGAAAAAAGATCGGTGGCGCAAAATATTCCTACAACTCACATCACCGGTGATCAACCCGGAGGAGATCGGATCGTGTTTAAAGATCTCCGAAAGAAGAAGTTGAGGGAGTGTGGGCTAATCAACTTAGCAAACACAATAGGCGATCGAGGCAGATTGGCCTCAAAGAAATAACGGATCAGCGGGAATTGGCTATTTCCCAGTTGAGGCAATCAAAGATCGATTCTCTCAAAAGCTGTGACCAACTTTATTCTTTGAATTTAAGAAGGCGGTTGATGACAAGCTAGTCGAGTTGATCAACAACAAGTTTCTCTTCTAATGGTCTTTGAAAAGCTTGAAATGGTGAAGAAAAACTTGACAAACTAATTCTTACCCTCTCTCTTTGCCGTGGAATCTGTCAAAGATCGAGGTGATCTCGAAGATTCAAAGTCTATCTGCTCAAGCTCAAGGTTTATCTGTTGAAGATCTTAACAAGGCCATATCGATCGACTTTGGATCTCGACTTCCCCACCTCCACTTCTTTTTGATCAAACCAAAAGGGGAAGGACGATTGAGAAACCAAACCGACCTATCGAACAACGAAGAGACTGATTGACGGTTGAATCTATGGCCAAAAGACTAGACCATACGGATCTTTTTTTGCTAACGAAATTTCGAGAAGATGGAAAAGTCAAAAGCGAAAAGTTAGGCTGCTTGGTCTTTGGGACATCACAACTTGTACCCATCCTTTTCGGACTAAGAAAGTCACAAGAAACACTGACTAGCGGATCTGAGGCCGATAAAACTGGTGGAAAAATCCAAATAAGCGATTCTTTGAAAAGCCGAATAAGTGAAGAAGAAAAAGAAGGGGAAAAAAATTGGCGAGAGGCGTAAGATCCAAAAAAAGAAATCTGGATCGAGGGCAAAGAAAGGAAAAGTTGGAAAATCCGGATCGGAACCTCATTTTGCCCGGAAGAATTGATGAGATCATTCCAAAACCGCCGCACATCTTGATGGGTTTGAGGAATGGAATAAGATCGAAGTGAATGGCTTACGGATGCTTTTGTTCTAGATCTTGTTCCACAAGAAGAATCTCCGGATCTGAGAATTCCTCATTTGGTTGGAGAACAAATACCCAGTTTTTCGGAAGTATCGGAAAATGAGGCCAAAATAATCAATGTAAAAATATCTCGCCAAGAGTATGGCGTGATGGATTACTCGAAGAAGGCGGATGGCTCATTTGATGATGGCATTTCAAAGGTTCTATTTTGACATCCCGAAAAGCGCGCATAACCCGATCCTCGGCGGATCAATGATGTTAAATGGAAGCTATACTGGATTTTTCTACATCCCTCAAGATCAAAGAGAAATGCGAGGAAGGATACAAGCCTTAAGAGATCGAAGAATCGAGAAGACTACTTAGGATCAAAATTTGTTTTTAAACTCAAACTTTTACGATGTAATATGTAATCGATAAATCTAATGAAAGAAAAGTTTATTTTACGATCCTAAGACAAAATCTCATTGTCTTACGATTACATGCTCTTTATTGTTTATATTTATCAAGCTGTGCTTGGTTTCTCAAGTGTTTTGGTTTCATCAAAAAAAATTGTTGGGAAATTTAGAGTTTTGATGAAAGTTCTAAAAACACATGTAATAGGACGGTCGGACACATTGGTGACTAATGTTTTTTTTTGCAGTTATAAGAATACGAGTTGATAATTATTGTATAGAACAGTGATGTAGAAGATAGGTCACATATTGAGGGGAACCTCAATATGTATAGGTCGAATCGAATCAAAAAAAACGGTGATATCAAGCGGGGCGGAAGGCAAAGGAAGGATAGAAGATCGGATCGATCGATAAAGTCGGATATCTCAAATTTGAAGTCATGAAGTTCAAATTCGGAAGACTTGAAGATCGGATGACTTCTAGAAGATCGGACGGAAGACCTACATCGGTAAGTCGCTAGTTGAAGCTAAGACAAGCGGCACCGAAGACTCTATCGTAGTGATCGGTTGTGGTGGTCGACTCACCAGTGAAGGTGCGATGTTTCACCAAATCATCGTCGATGATCTGAACAAGAAGAATGTCAACCTTAGTTGGTAGAACAACAACGAAAAGTGCTTACGTTAACCAATAAGAACAAGAGACGCGTATGATCGGGAGCCCGGCGATTTACGAGATTTGGTCTTTGCTTTCTCAAGCGGCTATAAAGACACTATTCACGCTTTCGGCCATGCCGTTCCTGAAGCACGTCACATCAATCCTGCAAGTCTACCAAATATAGCCGGAAATTCAAATTGCTCTCCAATGGCTCTTTGATTTCGAGGTCTATAAATATGGGATTACTCTTGAGTGAAGACACGGAAAACTATCAAGAAGCTCAAGCTATAATCAAATTTCCATACGAAAACACAAACTTGAAATTATTTTCTAAGTGTTCATCCCATAGTTCTTAGCACATAAATATTTTCATCTAGGCGATAGGCTACTTAAAAACTAGGAAAGATTTCAAAGTTGGAACAAAAACAATCTTACCCAAAACCCAAAGTTAGGTTAAGTTGTTTAGCAAGATTTCAGACTAGGGTTTCTAGTTCCGATTTACAGGATCGGTTGAGTGAGAACTCTTTAAATATCTGTTGGTGTCTTGTGTTGGACTAACACAATAATCTAAGTCCGATTGGTTTAGTTGGTGCCCCTTGTGATAGGGGAAGAGTGGGCGTGGGATGGTTGTCCGAACCACTATAAATCTTGTGTGCATTTGCTTTGATTAACTATTTTACCTGAATCACACAACTTAATTAAAGTTGCATACATATTCTAAGTTAAGATCAGCTAGCACCAAGCTTCGATTTGATCAAGTTTGACACTTTAGTGTTGGTTGAAAGCCCGACTTTGGAATCGATTTATTAAAACCGGTTTTTCACACGGGTAAAATTTAGCTTCCGCATGTCGTTAAACCGATAGAATCGAAGCGATCGCCTTGAGGCGATTAGTAAGTTGGATATCGATCAATCGATTCACTTGCACTCGATCGAGGCTAAGCTGCAATCACACGATCTGCGCAAAAAGTTTTCTAAGTCTATTCACCCCTCCCCTCTAGACTTCTGCCCTCACAAAACCCGTTCGGGACCTACAGAGTGTAAACTATTCTAAGTCTATTCTATATATACAACTCAAACAGTATTAGTTGAACTGAGATAAGGTATTAGTTATGGTCAAACTCATTTATGACTGTTGTGGAGTCTTTATACATGTATATTATTGTTCAAATCAGTGTTTTTATAACCGAAAGGCAAGGTGATCAAACCGGGTCTAGCATCGGTTCTTGGTCTGGCAACGGTTGGACCTGGGTTGAAGCCAAGCGGTTCAACCGATTAAACCGATTTATGCATATTTCTTTTATATTTTGTATGTTACATTAAAAAATAAATATTTATTCATAAAATATTAAAATTATACTAATTTATAACTTATAAATCTTATATTAAAATAAATACAATAGAGTTTGGAGACCAAAGATGATGGCGTTGTGGATTAATCCCACACAATATGTGACGACGATAAAGTGATTAAATGAAATTAATGACTTGTGAATGAATTTATTTGAGAGAAAATGATATTGAGATAAAACAATAACATTATATAGAAATGTTTAGAAAAAAATAAAAAATAAATAAAAAAAAGTGATTTAATAAATAATAAAAATAATAAAATTGAATTAACCGTTTTTAAGGAGTAATTGGACCGTCGACATGAGCGGTTCCACAGTTCGACGGTTCAATAGGTTTTTGAAAAAACACTTGGTTCAAATCGGTGGTTAAAAAAAAAATCTCTAATTTCAAGAAAAAATAATAAAAATTTATGTCCAAAATTCATGCCAACTAAAAAAAAACATAAACAAGAAATCGTAATTCTAATACTTCTTATTTGAAATGTACAATAAAATAATCTCTAATAAATATAATTTATAAATAATACTCAATCCGTCCACCAATTTTATGCCTATTTGATTTTTGTGAGCGAGTTTTGTATCAGTAATTGAAATGATAAAATAACTTTTAAGGAAGAATATATCATTTAAGGAGGGGTATGATATATCTCCTTAAAAGCTCAAACTTTTATCATTTCAATTATTAATATAAAAACTACATTTCAAAAAACGTTTGTAAAAAAGGGCATTGCGTAAGATTGGTGGGCGGAGATATAAGATTAAACAACAAATTAAAAACTAATGCAAAACGGGAGGGTAAAAAAATTAAATAACAAAATGTCATATACCTTTATTTTGGATTATTAAAAATTAACTACTTTTGTTTTAATTTCTAAAAAGTAAAAAAATTATTTGTGCCAATAAAATACATCGATCAAGTATGTATGTGTTTAATATTTGAGAGAGTTTGTAAACGTTTCTTTCAAATTGTAAACAAAGCCCATTATGAATTGATTCTCATGGCTAACTTCATATGTGTAAAATCACACACAGAGAGAGCTGAACATATTGTTAATCTTCCTAAGAATTATTAAAAGCTTACGGTAATAATAAAATTTCCTTTTGAAATTCAGGTGTGCATCAAAATCATAGGTGTTTTTAATCGGCAGCTACCGTTTTTGCGATGCTTATAAATGAGAAGGTTTAAGAATTACTACAAGAATTTATGGAAATGCTTGGAAAAAATTCACACTGTGTGCGAATTACACACACTGACGGCGTTTTCAGAAACCCGAGTTTAACGCATTTTTGGTCCCACATGACACACTCCCTCACCATTTAGGTCCCAAACTTTAAACTTTTGGTCCCATAGCTCAAATTTTTTACACATTTGGTCCTCGCGATTAGGTAAAACCGTCCAACTTTCCAGATTAAGTTCACAGCGTCCAAATGTGTGCAGATTAGTCAAACATTAATTTAAAAAATTAATATTATATATTTTTTAAACTTCAACGATATACAGTGATCTAGAATTGTTGGGGACCGCACTGTGCGCGATTACACCTTCCACTGTGAGTAAAAAAATTCGCTGATTTCCCCTTCTATCCTACCCCGCCGCCGGCGGCCTAGCCGCCATGGCCACCACGCCTTCGGCACACATCCCATGGAGTTAATCAGTCGTTTGTTTGCAATTCTCTAACCCAGAATCCTTATACTCGCTTCTAACGACACCCCTTCATCGCGTGCAGCCACTTCGACGGACCTCCGCTCATCACCAATGGAGCCCCTTCGATTTCAGAGGTTCTCAACAAGACTACACAGTCACTCCACAGCCCAGATATGCCAGGCCTCAACTCGTTGATGGGCCCGCACTCAGATTCGATTCGGGCTCCGTCGCCCACTCCACGCGATGCGGCGCTTGACTCCTGCTCTGATTTCCCTCCGCTATTGACGGTGAATCGACCCTCTAAACGCATCGCACCTCCGCCGATTTCGTAGATTTCGATTCAGGCTCCGTCGCCCACTCCATGCGATGCGGCGGTTGACTCCTGCTCTGATTTCCCTCCGCTATTGACGGCAAATCGACCCTCTAAACGCATCGCACCTCCGCCGATTTCGTCGATTACTGGTAATTTTCGGCACCTGGACTTGGGTTCTTCTATTTCGTTGGGACCTGATGAGAAAACTGATTACGCTGGGGCTGACAATGTTGCTGGTTTTTTTGCTTATTCTGGGTCTAAAAACATTGAAATTCCTGTGTTGAACAATACTAATGTTTTGATTGGTGTTGGGTCTGCAATCCCTATGTTGAATAAGAGTGATGCTTTGGTTTGTGCTGGGTCTGATAGTGTTGCAATTTCTGGGTTGGATAATAGCAATGATATGCTGTCTGGTTTGCCTTATTTTGCAGCGCCTGGGAGGACTGATTTGGGGGCTAGTGAGGTTCAGGCACATGCTAATATCCTCCCCATGGCTTGAATTGAACAAGCAGCAGGTGGCTGTGTTTATGCAGCCTCCTGGCTCTGTTTTGAATGATGCACAGTTACAACAGATGGCTGTGGCTAAGCAGCCTGGGCCTGGTAATTCAGAGTTTTTCTCGGCCTTACATGGATGCCTTAGCTCCGAGAAAAAACAAATACTGGTTCGTGTTGCTATTTCTGGGATTGAGGATGGTATGCACGCTCCCTCTATTCATGTTCCATTACCATTTTTCAAGTGCTCTTTAGAGAAGAAGCAATGTTTAACTATCATCAACCTATAAGTAATTTAAAACAGGCTCTATGCTCAGGTATGTATTCTTTTGTAAATTGATATATTGTCTTAATTTTGTCTGATTTGTGAAACTTGGCTTGCATCATCTCACTATTGAGTGTGACATGGTTTAGTTAAATTGATCTTGTGTTAAGATAAGTAATTGTTGTGCTCATTGTTTGCTTGGCTATTTGTTTTTGTAGTACTTATGTGTATAGACTTATGGTGTCTTTCATTTGTGAGAGGTCTTGGTCTTCAATTCTCTGCGATTCTAATTGTTCTCTTCCAATTACAGAATTTTGTGTTACTTGTATATATACACATATGTCTTGGTAGGGAGTCTAAAGTAGTTGAGTCGGTCCCTGATCGCGTCTTCATCGGAGTATGGTGCGCCGCTTAAGAGGATGATGCCCAACAAAATGACGGCGCAGTAGCAACAAGTGCCGTCCGCTATGGGAAGAAGAAAATACTTTATGGAATTAGCTACGGTGGAAATACTGGCCATCTTTTATGTTTTGAGAGTGAGGGGGGGGATAAAGGAAATTATGAGGAGTACTCTTCTAGCTAGGTGGATGATAATATATATATAGAGATGAGAGATCTAGTGGGTGGGGAAAAGAGTTATGTCATAATTATAATAGAAATTTTGAAAAATTTGATGAAAAAATTGAGTAAAAAAATCCTATGGGACCAAAAAGTGTCACGTGTTTCCCTCCAAATTATCCCACATGGCGATATGTTGTTGGAAATCCTATGGGAAAAAGTGTTATCAAAATTAATGAGAAAAAGTTAGCGGTGGGACCAAATGTGTAAAAATTTTGGGCTCACGGGACCAAAAGTGAAAGGTTTAGGACCAAAAATCGTGAGGGGTGTGTCTGTGGGACCAAAGTGCGTTAAACTCGTAACCCTCCAATTCTACCTTCTCTTTTCTCCGACCCATTGTATTTCAAGCATACGCGCGCCTCACCTCCCCATCCACGATGGTCAACGACCTATCTAAGGCCTTCAAACTCCCTATCGAAGCGCCTCTCTAACCCTAAAAAAAGTGATCTTAACACTTATCATTTGAACGCTTATTTGCCGGCCCTTGTCTTTTGAACTTCGGACACATACTTGTGATGGCGCCAATGACCTTCCTCTCTACACTCACGAATGGGACCACCGCACGCGACCCCAACCGTGACATGCTCGGTCTTCATCGTGACGCGGTTTCTCACGAACCCTTATTGGGCGACATAATGGCAGCGGGATGGCCGCCAAGACATCGCTGTCACGTGACGTGAATCGGGATACATGGTGGCCCAGTTATGTCCGTCGCGGATGGATTTTCGAACAGGCTTCTCCAACGCGTTCAGTAGGGCGCCGAACCTGTCGGTGATTGAGGTTGTGCTGGAAACTTTCTGCCGGGCTGCGGATGGAACCACAGACCCACCGACCGGATAAGCGCAAGCGGGATGGCCCGATCTGGGTTTTCGGAATTAATGGTACGTCTCACTTTTTTAGAGCATGGAGCGACTCTCTTGACTAAAGGCCCACACGTATTTAGCCGGACGAGTTCCGGAACTAAACAATCTTCTTCGCAATTGTTGATCAAACTAATGTACATGGTGTGGAGGTATTTCATTTGCTAATGCTTTAATTCAAAATAGAGCTTATGTTGCCTGACCACCGGATTTCAAAGGGAATATCTCCAATTGACATAGATGACTCTATCCATCAAAAAGGGTGAGGGAAATGCACAACTCAATTATTGGCGGGATGTTGTTAAAATCGGGAGTTAAACCAATCTTGGCCACCCATTACAAGCCTCCTTGAACAAGGTTAGGAATATCAAAGGAATGGAAATTTGTGACTTTAGGAAGGGATACTTGACATTGGATAAATCGACTTAAAGGCGAGATCAAATCTTTCTTCGACTGGGTCATGGCCATCCGAATTTGGAAGGATGAGGCTTGAAATGGGTCCCAAAATTTAACCCATACAAGGTTAGCTCTCCTATTGTTAATGTATGAGTTCGAATCTATGAAATTTGCCAATTGATTGAATATTTCTATGTACTATCATTGAGTGTATTGCTTGACCCTTGGTCTGTGGTGGGAGTTGATGGCGTGCTCGAAATCAAACTATGTGCCATTATCTTTAAGTACTCATTGAATTGGACCTCGTAAGGAAAAAAAGTATAAGATTATGTATGAAAGGTCGGTCATTGCTTTCATTTGCCTCGATGGGATATGAACAACATCAATTTCGCTCTCTTTGCTGATTATTGGTCATTCTTTTTGATAATTATCGTTCTTTGGAGTAAAACCACATGATGATAAATGGGATGTGATTCGAAGCCTCCTGAACGGAATATAGATAAAGGATACAATCTCGAAGACTTGACCGAAAGGAACAAACGGAAGCCCTCCCAGGCCGAGCGAACAAAAATAGAAAAAAAAGAACTACGCTACCAAAAATGGAGACAACACGGTCAAGGATCTTGAGATCTGCGGACAGGAGAGGATCCTCTGGGAGAGGAACAATGGGCCTAGGCGCACTTCAAAACATGTCAACACATTTGGAGACACCTACTCCCGAACGATGTGAGAAGACTACAGAGTAAGATGACCCCGATTTGGCGGCTACCCAAAAAAAAAACCTTCACCTTCTCGACCCGTCTCGGCTCCTTCTCGGCTCGCTACCTCCAACCCTTCAAGAAGTTTGGTTGAGGGTGCTTCGACCGGACTCGGATTCTACGACCTCTCCTACCTCCGCTAGATGGTCGACATGCTAGATGAAGATTTTGAGAAAGATCCGGGGGGTAGTGGACGTCTGGCCGAGATCATAGGAACATTTCGATGGGCATAGATTATCGGGCCGATTTACTCCGCGACGAAAGCGTACCGCTTGCTGAAGTCTCTGGAGGCAAATTGTTTCAAAAAGATCCCTTGGCAAAAGTGATTAAAGCAAAACTAAAAAGGCCCGAAACGAAGAGATAACAGAAGGCAAAAGAATACAACACACGCACTAAAGGCAAAGAAGAAACAAGATGCCTTGGACACCTCTTAAATGGACTCTTGCTACTTAGCTAGATGTCCAGTTTCATGATTTTAGATGTCAAGGCTTTTTTTGGTTATATGGTCAACTTTTTGACCATAGACATTCTCTTCTTAACATTGGGTCACTTTTGGGCCCATAATTTTTTTTTCTTTTCCCTTTATAATATTGCTTATTAGTTATTACATCTTTTGCAAGTTTTTATAGTTTTTATTTTTTCTTATCATAACATGCAAGTTAATTGATATAGAGAAAAAAAGTTTTTAGGTCCCATAACTTATTTATTGTCCATTTTACGTCTCAAAAAAATTAACTATTTAATTTTGGTCCCATAACTAAATTGCTTGTCCAATTTTGATCTCATTTTTACCGAAAAATAACGAATAATGCCGTTTTGATGATGCGTTGGAGGGAGTAATCTTGTCCCCGGGATCCTTAACTCATGAGCAAAAGGCTTGATACAGGTAAGACCTCGATTGAAGCACTCGGTGTAATCCGAAATGGGTTCGTGACGGGACGGGGCTCGGAAGGTGAAGCTCACGCTGCGAATCATGATTTTCTAGATTGCCTTCGTGTTCCATCTACCAAGACTCGACCTAAGCTTGATTAACCAAACTCTCCCTTTTTTTTTTTTTTTGGTAAACCCTCCCAACCCCCCCTTCCCCCACCCCACCCCAACCACCCCCCCTCCCAACCCCCCACACCCACCCACTTGAATGTGTGTTACTTTTCTCTCTTTTTTGAATATATAGTTTTACTTTGAACAATTGATTGTACATATATTCTGCATTCTTAACAAATGCATAATCCCTTTTATACAAATAAAGTTAATATAAAAAAATCAATCATGTAACTTAGGTGGTTCAATTTCAATTTTGTATTTAGTTAATTTTTTATTTGGTCCTTATGGGGTCAAATTTTGGTCTTCTTGATACCACTCTGTCACATCTCGATTTTCGTAGGCCAAATATCATAAATTTTATAAGAATTTGCAGCGGAAGTAAATGTTAAATCATGAAACATTTTGAAACTTGTAATGAATCACTGAAAATTTATTTGTCTCAAACAAGACTTAATGTAGTAACAGGGATGCGACTCTCATTTAAATAAAATACTTTAAATCTTAAAAGCTAATACTTTGAATGTAAAATAACATAAATCAATTTTTAAAATAAACTCAATTGTTGAAGTAAACTTTAGTTAACCACTTGAGGTGATACAATGTCCTCCACCGCACTCCTTTCCTTTTTTTAATCTGAAAAATGTCACTGAGCTAGTGGTTTTCAAATTTGGCCAGTTTTTCTATCCAATTCAAGTCTTGTATGTTTTACTTTTTTTTTCCAATTTTGGTTCAAAAGGACCTAAATTGTAAAAATTAAAAACATTTAGGACTAAAACTATACATGACATGAGATATAGAACAATGCTTGATATTAAAACCACAATGAAGAAGACAAAAGTTTGCGCGTCTGAAACACCTTCATCATATCCTATATGGAACTGTGTTTATTCTTATGTTCCACATTTTGTTTGCATCATATATGGATCATTGACACATGACACTATGGTAATTACATGTCATTGATTAATTTTAAATATTACATATATATATATCATTTATCTACATTATGCAGTGACAGAGTTTTTTGCACTTTTGGTGCCCCATGACACACCCCTTCACGATTTTAGTCCCAAAATCTTACATTTTTTGTCCCAAAATCGAAAATTTTGACGTTTTTGGTCCGTCGACTGGAAAATCCGTCAAAAATTGACGGAAATTCGCGCGTCGTTGCCACGCGCCCGTTAGTCAGCGTTAATAATATTTTTTTTAATAATAATAACAAAATTGAATTTTTACAACAACAAAATTTTTCAGGTCCCCACCTCATTTTGCCCTAAGACTGAAGTTGTGATTTCAGAAATCCCGTTATCCGATCGTCTTTCACGCTCTGCCGCCGCTGACGGCGGCGCGGCCCTCCGCGGCCTTTGCACCATGAAGGCAGATGACTTGACCACCGTCTTCAGTTCCATATTCGCCCAATTGGCGAACCCCCAAATCCTTTCTGTGCTCCTTTGCGCTGAATTGACATACCACGGAGATGCAAAGTCCGCACCCCTCGTCGGCGGGGGTTAACAGGGAACCCTAGCCATCGCAGGGCTCCGCCGCCTCTGACCTACGCCGCGTCGAGCGATTTTCCGACGCTCCTGGAAGCGCAACAATCGGTATGACATGCCGGTGCTGCTGTCAATTCGGGGTCACGTGATACAGGTAATCATGTTGATAGATGTCCTAATGATAATTCTGGTAATTTGGTATCAAATTTCTGGTAGTTTAACTTCGAACTCTGATTTGGCTGTGATTGCTTCGAAATTGGGGGCTGTTTCCACTACTAGTTTGCCATTTTCTGCTGATTTTGTGCTTCTTTCTATGTATAAATCTGATTTGTGATGGCACTGTGTTGAATATGGGGAGCTGATGGTCTGTTTCCTCCTTTGTTTGGTAGTTCTGATTTGATTAAGGATGGTGTTGAGCATGTTGTTAAGTTAGGCAGCCTGGTATTGAACAAAATTATGAAACTGGTGTGCCCAATGCTTCGAATTGCGAGCAGAAGCGGCTTCAGTAGGGAGGCAAGGGCCCGCAATCAGCCCCTTATCACATGTGGGCAAGCCCCAGGTAACTCTTCTGATTTGATTTTGTATGCTGATAAACCTGGGTTACCTGGCCCTATGTACATGCTCTAACCCCTCCGCCACAGGCTCCGGTTAGAAAGGGGGAATTTTGTCAGTTAACATAGACGTTTTGGTTCATAAACAAAGGGGTACGTGATTTACAGAATTCTATCATTGAGAACTAATAAAATTAGGAGAGATAACATGGTTGTGGTGGAATGTCTTACTCTGTTCACGCTGGAATTATGTCAGAAAGATTAATTTGTTATTGCACTTGAACTTGCTGTGTTAGGTAAGAGGAATGATGTTTGTCAAAGATGTGAGGAAACAGTTATCCCAAATAATGCAGAAGATAGCTAAAGGTTAGTATTGGGATGTACCAAATAATCTAAAAATTTTGATGAAAAAAATGAGTTAAAAAATTCTATGGGACCAAAATTGTCAAATTTTTCCCTCCAAAAAAGACCACACGCACCTCTGTTGACCAAAAATCCTATAGGACCAAAAGTGTTAACGGATTTGACAGAAAAATTGACAGTGGGACCAAAAGTGTCAAAATTTTCAGCTTTGGGACCAAAAGTGTCAAAATGTAAGGTTTGGGACCAAAATCGTGACGGGGCGTGTCTTGTGGAACCAAAAGTGCAAAAAAACTCTGCAGTGGCACACAAAATTAAGAAAATTAAAAACAAGAAAAAAATTCAATTAAAATAGAGTATCATGACTGCAAAAATTGGAGTCAAAGCTTCTTTTTTGTCATAATAAAAAGGAAGACTTTATCTGTAAATTCAGGTTGAAATTACGGCAAGCAAACTCACCCACAGTGATAAAAACAAAAGTTTTGTTGTGCGCCTTAAACACGGTAGTTGTATCCTCGGTGGAATAATTTTCCTCTTTTTCATTTTTTGTGTGGCATTATATATTATTACAAATATGGATCATTAACATGTGTCATTATGATACTTAAACGTCGTTGATTAATTTCAAATATTTCACATTTCATTCATCTACGTAATATAGTGGAACCCAAAAAAGTACAACTAATAAAACACAAGATAAAATATACAATTGAAATAGAGTATCACAACTGCTAAAACGAGAATGAAACTTTTTTTTTCATAAAATATGAAAGATTGTATGTGTATATGTAGGTGAAATACGTAAACCGAACTCACCCACAATGAAGAAGACAAAAGCGTTAATGCACACCTTAAACACCATTGTCGCATTCGATTGGAACAATTTGTGTCCTCCATTCTATTTTTTTATTTTGCATTATATATTTCAAATATAGATCATTAACACGCGGTCGCAATTAAATTTACAAGTAGTTGATTATTTTTTAAACATTGTGCATGGTATTCATCTAGATAATGTAGTGGAACATAAAAAAATTACAATCAATGAAACACAAGAAAAAATATCCAATTAAAATTGAGTATCATGGTCGTTGAAACCAGTGTCAATACTTTTTTTATCATAAAACATGAAGACTTTATCTATAAATTTAGGTTGAAATTACAGAAAGCAAAACTGACCCACGATGATGAAGACAAAAGTTTTGTTGCTCGTCTTAAACACCATTGTCATATCCTCGGTTGAAAAAGTTTGATTCCTCTTTTCCATTTTATGTTCCAAATATGGATCATTAACACGTGTCACTATGATAATTACAAGTCATTGATTAAGTTTAAATCATTTTACATTTCATTCATCTACATAAATATTTACAAGTGATATGATACCACGGAAGAATGCAGAATCCAGACCACCACGTGTCAGTTGGAGTAGCCTCGTGGGCCTTTCTTTTCTCTATATATATCAGCCATTTTTCCTCTTATTTTCTCTCATTTTCTTTGTAGCAAAAGTGAAAGGGCATTCAAAGGTAAAGGAGTGGTAATAGATCTCTCTTATTAATCTTTTTTTTTCTTGATTGTACATCTCCATTATTGATTCTTTTGAAGATTTTTTGTAGTTTTTTTCTTGAATCTGTGTAGAACTTCCTTTTGCTATGATTTTTTTCCTTTTTTATGCGGTGTTCCTTGGTAATTAGATTTTTATTTTAATTGTTTTAAACTTCTAATTTAATGTTATGTTGACTGTTTTATTCATGGATATTTGTTTTGCTATAGAGTTTTAGGAGGATTAATTATGTGCTTATGTTGGACATCAATTTAAATGGGTAAGTGAGAGCATCATTCAGTTGTTGAATAACGATATAAAGATAAATTTGCAGTTTATCTTCGACTAAATTTGAGGTTTAATTTTTAAGAGATTTGGAGTTTAATTGTTGGAAAATCTAGGAATTCTGTTAATTTTTGGAGTTTATCTTCGGCGAAATTTGGAGTTGAATTTTCACGATATATGGAGTTCAATTTTCGGCTATATTTGGTATCTTTTTTCATTCAAATTTGGAGTTTAACTTTCAATAAAATCTGGAGGGTTATTTTCTGATGATTTTTTCATGAAACATAAGATTCTACATTGCATCTAATTGCCATATAAAATTAAGCCCTAGAAAGTAGTTTAGATAAAAGATTAGGTATTATCATAGCTTAGCATTACAATCTTTCAAAGATTTTTTTTATTTTTACTGCATTGCCAATGGAGTCAAAAAGATCTATTAGTGTTAATTTTGGTACATTGATTTGTGTATTAAAAGTATAATGTCGAGTTTGTTATGTGTTTCTACTTTGATGTGATTGTGGACTTGCATGTGGTTATGCTGATAAATGCTAATGTTATGGAGCAAGTTTCTTAATAACATTGCACTTTGATAGTTCAAGTAATAACTTCCCAAAATAAATATTAGAGAGAGTGGACAAAGATGGATTTATCACTATGATTGTTCATCTTATTTGGTACATAATTTTAGGCTATTTAGTACAACATTATCAAAGCTAGTAAAAAAATTTATGTATATGTGTTTAGTTGTGTTCTGAAACACAATCTTTTGTTATAGTTTTTTGGACAATGCAAATTCACTTTTGTAGATTTCACCTATTTTGTATGACATTTATCAAAGATCTCGGTGAAACTCTTTTTATATACGCTTCTAGTATGTTTTGATACTCAATCTTCATTTCTAGTTCTAAACAATGCAAATTTACTTTCATGGTTTTTGGCTATTTTGTACAACATTTATTAGAATTCTTGGGTGAAACTCTTTTCTATATGCTTCAGGTGACCTCATTCTTTATTATAGTTTTTGGACAATGCAATTTTTTTCTTTTGGTAGTTTTCGCATTGTTTTTACTTAGCATTTATCAGCATCTTTTGGTGAAAAAACCTTTCTACATATGTTTCTAGTATGTTTTGAAATTCATTTGTTGTCATAATTTTGGACAATTTAAATTCATTTTTTGTAGTTTTGTACAACATTATTAGCATCATTTGTATGGAATATTTGTATATGCTTCTAGAATATTTTAAAGCTCATTCTTTATTATAGTTTTTTGAAAATTCCTATTTTTATGTTTACAGATTTTGACTATTTTGTACATTTTGGAGTCGCATGGCAATAAATTTTTTTGTATATATACTTTTTGTATGTCATAAATCTCATTCATACAGTTGGGGATAATGCAAGTTTCCTTTTGTAGTTTTATGCTATTTATCGAACATTTATCTGATTCTTCTATCAAAAGTTTTTTTTTTTGGATATGCTTCTAGTATACTCTGAAGCTTCTTTTGGGCAATGCAATTTGATTGTGTAGTTTTCAGATTATTTTTATAACATTTATCAGCAACTTCTGCAAAAAACTTTATTTTTTATATACTTATAACATGTTTTGAAAGTCACTTTGTGCAAATTTTTCTAAGGGGTTTTTTGATATTTGATCAACAACACTGTTTTTCTCTAGATTGCAGAAAAGGACATTCACCTACAAAAGTTTGTTGCCAGAAACAATATTAGCATAACATGGACATTTCCAAGGTACAACTTACTCAAAAGTCATGGTTCTCAAAACATGAAACGTCAGAAGTGTTGATGAAGCCGAGATCAAGAAAACAAAAAAGCGCATTGGTAGATACTTGTATGAGCATGGAGTTGATGTTAATGTTGTTGATCCACAGAGAATGATTCCCCATTTCTCTGAACTAACAACATCTGAAATTCCTACCCTTGAGGAGTTAAAGGATGGATATTTGAGGATGCAATGAATCAAACACATGCCTAATGAGATGGCATTAAAAGTTAAATTGGGTGCATACTGGTTGCAGCATCTTGTTAGATGGATGGATCAATGCAAATGGCAGAAATTTGGTTAATGTTTTTGGTCGATTGCCCTAAAGGTACCATTTATCTTTACCGTCAGACGTTACAGACTATATGGAGATATGGATGCTATGATTGCATACTTGTTTAGAGTTATAATGGAAGTAGGGTACTTAATGTGGTGCAACTTATTACTAACTCAACCGAACTTCATGAAGGAAGTTGGTAAGTTATTAATGACGAAATTTCCATCAATTTTTTGGGCAGTCAGTGCATCTGATTGCATACAACTAATGCTGGAGAAGATGGAAAGAATGAGTGTAGTCAAAGATACATTGGAAAAGGCTAAAATCATCACAAATTTCATTAGTAGCCATCCCGATGTTTTGAAATCATTTCAAGATACCGCTAATCACGAAAGGACTTGGCTAAGTCTTTCAAGATAATGTCAGCCCAACCATACTTAACCCTTGAGGATCTTGTCTTAGAAAAGGATTCTTTGATAAAGATTTTCAACTCTTTTAACCCTCGATAAGGAGGGGGAAACGAAGTTACTAGCTTGGTGAAGGATTGGTCGTTCTGGGGTGATTCGAATTGTTCTGAAGGAGTGTTTCCTCTTGTTAGCGTCATGGAATGGTTGAAAATGGTGATAAAGAACAGATCGGGCTTATATATGAGGGCGATTGATCAGGCACAAGAGACGATTAACAGGGTTTTGGGAATAGAAAAAATGATTATAAACCATTTTGGAAAGTCGTAGATGGTGTTGGAATGAGTTCCTGCATTGCCCTCTTCATGCTGCTGGTTATTTTAACCCGACATTATTTTCGTCGGGATTTTATATTGATTCAGAGGTTGTCACAGGATTATTCGGCCTGTTCCACGCTCCGCTATGGATCCGCACATTCAATTTCAGCTTCCCACGCAGTTGGAAAGTTATCGAACTACGGATGGCGCTTTCCAAGCAGGGTCCTCCATTGAAGCGCGGACAAACATTTCTCCAGGTTCATTAATTTTGATGAGCACCCTTGCATTCATATGTTATTCATCTTCATAATCTCTAATGTGTTTTTATTTTCTTACAGCACTCTGGTGGTCAACGTATGGTACAGAATGTATATCTGCAGAGGTTAGCTGTACGGATTCTAAGCCAGACTTGTGATGGTTCTTTCGAAATTCCAATTCAAGAGGAGCATGGTGGAAACACTTCTTAACGTGGAAGAAGACCAAAGAGAGCAGCGATTAAATGATATGGTTTTCTTTACCATACATAAATCTTCAAACATTTTGTGATATATAACATTTTACTTGGGTTAGAGGCTCGATTGATTTATTTTTTAAAGTAATTCAAACTAGTATTGCCAATTGTAGTTTTTTTTTTGAAAATTAAAATTTAATTTGTAACTTTGACATTTTGCAACTTAGTCACGTCCTTTTGACTTTCACAATGTAGACATATTTTTTGCTTCCATCTCCTCCTTTTGCAATTTGATTCATGCGTCAATTTAATTACAACAATTTGCTATCATTTTATGTGGTAAAATGATTGACCGTCATGTAAAAAATAAATTGTCTTAAAATAAGCGTATCGAATCATCAGAATAAAAATATAGACAATTACTTTTATGCGTCAATCGCATCATGTACATTTGAAATAATACTAATTGTTTAACTAAAAGGTATTAATAAATTAATAATGAATTAGTAGTTTTTTTTATAATTCGTAATCTTCAGACGTTTTGAAATCGGCCTCAGATTATGTTTTGACTTTTTCGATTTTGGTCCCCATAAGTTTTAAAAATTTTAAATTAGTCTTTTCACTGCTATATAGTCACCAATCGCAAGAATATTATCTATGTAATTATTTTATTTTTTATTTAATTTAAATACCACCCAAATTTTTTTAATCCTAATAATTTTATAGGGATTTTTTAAGTGTTTTTTTAGGCAGAATAGTGATTTTCTCAGATTTTAATTTTTTTATTTTTTAGGCAATAAATCCACCTAATTCGTTTTTTCTTTTTTAATGCACAAATTGTTTTAAACCCAATAAAAAAATAGCTTTAAAATTATTATGATTAAAAAGTTCCGCCGACACTTCAAATTAAAGTGAATAACAAAATAATTACATATGTAGCTTGTTATTCCTTGTAACCCTGAATGTATTTAAAAAATAACCAATTTCAAAATTTTTAGAAACGCATATTGACAATTTCAAAATTTTAAAAATTTACTGCGACCAATTTCAAAAATTTAAAAAAAATTCAAGCGACCAAAATCAAAAAATCAAAACGACGGACCAATTTTAAAACCCAAACAAAGATTACCGGTGACAAAAAAATTTTTAATCTCTTGTATTTACTTTAGATATATTAGTTCTTTCCATGGAATAATATTCGTTGCACTACGATTACACCAAATTGCACAATGTCACTACAAAAAAAAGTAATATGAAATTATAAAATAAAGTGATTAAATCACATGACTAAACCCCCAAAAGTTGATATTTGCAGAAGTTGCTTTATTTTACTTTTATGCATGTTATTTTACCAATCTAATTGTGAAAACCAGCACTCCAATTGACATCAAGAATTATTCAGTCAATCCATTCTACTGAAACAATAATAGAGTCTCCCAACATCACTCAAATGCCATCCATCAACTACCTGTTCCAATTATTGCAACCATAATAATCAAGCCCTAATATCTCACCCACGCGCGCCTCGTCTCCACGTCAACCCATAGACTATCGTGGCTGAGGCGGCATCATTTCTAGTCAAGAGCCAGTCGACAACTTCAAAAGGCTCTACATCCTCATCGTTTCTCGCCCACCAGCTGGTACCACAACCCCGGGTATATCGAGTGTCTTGTCCTGCTGGCGCGCGTTGGTATTCTCCTCTCACTTCTGCGAATTATAAGCGATGTCGCCGTGGACCCGATCGAGAAAGCGGGGCGTCCCTCGGCTAACTTAATCTGCACCTCTCGGCATACTCAGCAACTCTTGGGCCGTGGCGGCGCGTGGCTTTGCAAAAAGGCCTTCTTGGCTTGCTAGCGCTAGTTTGCTTCCACTCCACCTTTTCACACCCCCAAACCAATACAATCATTAAATCATCATTTAATCAACATTAAAACTGTTCATAGTATTAAATTTCTATATCATTACATTTATAAATTAATATCATTACACTTATCAAACTGATCTTTATTACATTTATAATTAAGATTATAAATTAAATTCATTGGTATTAATTTATAAAATTAGTGATATCAATTTATAAATATCGATATTAATTTCACACTATGAATAAGTTAACTTACCGGATAGTTTATGTTCCATTTTTAAAGAACTAATGAGTAGTGATTTCCTTCTGATTTAATTTTACTTGCAAGTTATATTTAGTTTTTTGATTTGGTCAATTGCATAAAAATCATTGATTAGTGATATATCTATCTTCTCAAGTTCATATTTCAATATTTATAATACATCCATCATCTTAGCTTACTACATTATTGGTAATTATTTCAGAGCATAATAACATGATTTTCTTTTCTTTTTTTTTTTTTGACAAGAATAAGCATGATTTTCTGTAAATGAGTCAAACCTCTAATCTGGTTTGTAATTTATCCTCATGAAAGAATCACATTTTAGTGATTCAGAAAAAAAAAATAATTAATAATCTATAAAATCAAATATTTTTTAAAAGGTAGTATTATTTTGTATGCTTCAGTGTTATTAATTTAGAAAATAAAATTCACTTAAATATGTTTCACTGAAAATCTATCATTTACTCCCTGTATCCCATTTTATTTATCTTTCTAATCCCAAAATAATTGGCAAATTGAGAGAACTAAATTAGGAGAATTTAAATTGCACTTACCTGTTTCACTGAAAAATCTATTTATTTAAATAAAATTCAGTATATTAAATCTGTTTCTAATTGAAAATCTATCAAAATTTAAACTCCCTGAATCCCATTTTATTTATCTTTCCAATCCCAAAATAATTGGTATATATAACACTAATTTAGAGAGAATTAAATTGCATACCAATTTTGCTCTTATATTTATTCTTGCAATAATATGCATTAAATGACTATAGCTAAATAAAAAGTAAAATGACACATTATATATATATTTATTAAGTTTCTTAATTACTTTCTTAATTAAAGTGTGAAAATTCTAAAAGATAAACAATATGGGGATGCAAGGGAGTATAATTATTGCTTAATTTATTCCCAATTCTTTTTTTCGCTTAACAAATTCAAATTTTTAGTATTTTTTTGTCCCAATTATATGAATTTGCTTTTGCCTATGCACATAGATTAAAAAATATTTTTGAAAAGGAAAATTACACAAGTAAATTTTTCAATGATAGCCCTATTTAATTATTGTTAAAGTTTTTCAAACATAATAATGCAGGAGTTATATTAATAAATTTATTGAAAAAGTTACTTTTAAGTGGAAACAATGCATATATTTATTAGGTTAAATGCTAGATGTATGCGTTGGTTATCGTCTTGATTTCATAAATAAGTTTAATCCATCTGTTTCTTCCACATCAATCGTCAAACTTGTTTACGATAAACCATATTAATAGTTGCGGTCGATTGCAAACAGTTCAGATCTTTTATATAATAAGTCAGATTGTTATAAAACGTTATCGTCAAGGTGCAACGAATCTGAATGTAGAGACTAGGGGTGGACATTTTTTGGGTATTGGATGCGATCGACCTAAAGGGTTGTATCCATTGGGTCGTAGATTTCTTAAGTTTTTTGTATTAGATGTGACCCAAACGATCCAAAAATTAAGAGATGGTATCGGCCCAATTAAGTACCCCATTTTTTTATATGTAATTTTTTATGTTAATAACATTTTTTAATTTTTTTTTAAAAAATTGGGTTTTTAGTATCCGATTTTTGAATTGGGTTTGGATACTTTTTTTTTAATTCAAATTTTTTGATATCAATTTTCCGGATCCGGATCCGGATCGAGTACTCAATTTTATCCAAAATTTTGGATACATTAACTTGAACCCCGATGCCCACCACTACATATGACCCACTTTATTCTTGTGATATCCATAAAAATAAACACGCATATATGATTGGGACTGATATATGTTGGGCCGGAGAGGATATATATTGGGCCGAGAGTAATACTTTTTCCTTCCTAATACATTTTATATTTTGAGATAGCTGTCTCACCAATTAAAATAGCCCAAGAAAATTTAAAAAACTCAAAAATTCCGAAAAAACAAAAAGAAAATAAAACCAAATCCAAAAAATTACCTTAAAGGAGACGTTAGGCACGACCCGCGCGTGGGACGACGCACCAAGCAGGTATCAGAAACGCCGCAAAAAAAGGAAATGCTCAACGGCCACGGCGGCTTAAACTTGTCACCGATCCACATCGCCCCATTCAAAACGACGCCGTCGAACCGCCTCGCCGGCGCCACCCCCTCGCGGCGGGCGTGATCATGACGCGATCGCGCCGCCGAGCGACTGGAGTACAGGAAACGCCGGCAAATCAGGCGCGTGCGTCGCACGAAATCCGTCGAAGAACAGAACGCACTCGTCGACGACGGCGGCGATGTCCGGCAGGTGGGCGACGAGGCCCTCGGCAGCCGTGGCCCATGTGGTCGATCGCGCACACCGCGAACCCGTGTTTCGCCACGTGTACGGCTGTGAGCTGCACGAACCAGCTGGACTCGCCAGAACCCGTGCACCACGCACGATGCGCTGGGGGGTTTGCTGTGGGGTCCACCACTGGGTGAAGAAGTTTGAGGTTTTGTTTGCTGGTATTGAACTCAGGCCGTGGGTGACTGAGTGGCGCGCGTAGAACTCCAGGCGGGCTCAGTGAGCGAATAAGGCTGGACTCGTTGGCTTCTGCTATGGGGTGCTTGTACTTCGACATTGGGGATGAATGTGGGGAAGTACAATAGTTGGGGTAGCTAAGAAGAATTGAAAATGGTTGGAGGTATTAGTTGGTATTTATTGTTTCTTGTTTGGATTGGATGATCACGGCTCTATATGACTCTTGCAAAATATCTTCGAGAAAATCCTGACTATTTTTTCATTAAAGTATTTTTCGGCTTCATTATTCATATATTTTTTAAAATTTATAATTTTATTTATTAAATTATAATATTTATTTACGATAATATAATAATTTGTATCTTTTGTATAAGCAAGTTGAATGTGTTGTGTCTTAAAATATAGAATTCAAAAGATTTGGAATGTAGGCTATCGATTTTATTAACGTAATAACGATTAATTAACTTAATCGAGCAGAAGGCTATGGGAAAAATTTCTTGGTCTTTAGAATTTCAAATATTGCTATATAAATGAAATAGAATGAATTAGGAGAGATTGAGAGTGGGAAGTACTTTCTACTGATAGGGGTGTGAATTACTATGTTATAGATGACGGCCTTAAAAGGTAAAAAGATAAAATCATGTGTGCTTTATTTTAGGGTTTTATTCTGATAGTTGATCTAGCGATAGCGTTATATCATATTCTGCTTCATCATGTCTTTGTCTAAATAAAGTTAGCGTTGGCTCTTGGTTTCTTAAGATTATATTCTCGAAATTTTGTCTTTATCGAACTTCTTTCGTGGAAGCGGCGCCAGGGAGATGGCAGGTGGAGTGACCTCGGGGAAGTCGCTGAAACGATCTTTTATTGATACTCTTCCAGAAGTATAGCTGTAGATTAGGTCCCCTTCGAGGTCATTGTAGTTGATTCTGATGAGTTGGTCCTCTGTTGGATCGGGTTGACCCCTAGGGCCTAGAGTGGAGCCCTCTTGACTGATAATAAATATCTGAATAGCATGTCAGAGTTTGATTTGTCTTTACCTGTGAGAATGTTTCAATAAAAATTTGCATAAATATGCTGTTTTGAGTTCGCATCCCGGTCATATAGAGCCTCTTTTCAAAATTATGGCAAAAACTTGCAAGTTAGTACTCATGATCGGGATAAACGTCTGGCGTTCTTATTACTAAATGTTTTAGTAGGTGAGTTTTTATTAGTATTTGAAATGATAAAATATTTTTAAAGAAACGGCGTTCTTCATTTTACCGTGTTTTTTGATAGTCGCGTTTTTTATTAGTATTTGAAATGATAAAAATATTTTTAAAGAGCGTATAATAGAAGGGACATGTAGTCTATCGTCAACCTTTTAAAAGTTATTTTTATGGGCTTTTAAATCTTATTACTTCGATAATAAAAAATGCTTGTCTGGCGTTATATTAGGATGGGTAGTATAAATTGTAAATGCTTTAAAAGTGTTAAAAATTAATAGATTCACCGAATTATGTTATGTTTCATCTGAACCCTCTTTCTTTTAACTATAAATTTTTTATTATCTGATTTTATATACTACATATATTAATAAGTATATGTTGTGAATTGATTTAAGTGGTACACTTATCTGCCTGTCTACATTATGAAACAATAAATTGGATTGATAATACGTGGGACACCTCTTTCGAATTTATTAGTAATTGAGAACGTCTATAATATAGAGCGTTGTAGTGTAATAAAATGTATGTAAACCCAATGAACTCACTCGAACAAACAAAAAATTATAGGTGGTAGAGACAAAGATATAGGGCAGCCAGCCTTCTTTAATTTATAAGAGCTTGCGAGAGTTATCTTTTGAAAATGTGTATAAAATAAAAATAAAAAGTAGAATTATTAACGTTAATAAATCTTTGTCAATAGCGTTTTGTATAAATTTATTAATATTGTCTTGGTGGAATTTATAGAAATTTTTTTCTTTACTTTTTGAATGAAAAATATTGAGACCAGACGAAATAGAAAAAATATGAAAAGATATTTAGGGAGGAAAGGGAGTATCAAAAATTGATTTTATTTCTTTTCATTTAATGCTCTCACTACAATTTCATAGATTATCCTCTAAATTAAATATTTTTTAGCAAGTCTGATACCAATTAGTTCACAGCTCTATTTTCCAAATTAATATTTCATTTTAACATAAATTTCACAATTTAGGAAAATATTTAATTTTGTCATTTTGTTCATCTGAAAATCACTAAAACAAAAGATACTTTACTTGTAATATAATGCATTACACAACGTTCCATATATTGTTATTTTCATTTGTGTTTGTGAGAGTGTGTGTGTGTGTGAGCAATTTTCTAGTACTCCATTATTGGAATAATGGGTTGAAAAGGACAAAGAACAAATTTCACATTAAATGCTTGATGTTATATTTTATTGTGATCGCATCAACAACAAATTAAACTATCTT